>NAJQ01000638.1:0-16249 GCA_005059865.1 Friedmanniomyces simplex
AAGACGACGAGGCCGGTGTTGAGCTTTGAGCCGGAAGGCACGCGCGGAGACGGCGGCGGGAGTATGGAGCTACTGCACGGCACATTACCGCACGAGGTGGTCTGCACGGAAAACCTGACGCCCTTCCTGAAGCTCCTGCCGTGTAAAGGCAAGGCAGGCGTCAGTAGCCTACTCGACGGCCACAAAGTCTTCGACGCCAACTGGCAGACTATGAGCATTGATGTGCGACCTGTCTGCCCGGTGGGAGGAGAGGAGTGTCGGCTTGAGATCCAGCAGACGGTCGATATTGTCCTGGATGTTGAGCGCAGTATGCGGCCCCGCGACGATCCGATCCCACGACCCCGGCCGATCGAGGAGCTGGAGTGCGACGAGAGTAAATCGTACCATGCGCCCGATACTTGCTATCCGAAGTGGAAGGAGGGGGAAATGGCGTGGAGTCTGAGTAAGATCTTTGGCACGCCCGTGAGAGGGAGCTGTCACCTTGCGGATGGCGACGAAAGAAGCGATATCGGTATTGAAGTATCCCCTGACAGACTTGTGGATGTTCTGCACGACGGAAGCAACGACACTCTTGCACCTCACATGCAGAACCACGACCTCCGGCTCTTCCGCCTCCCCAACTCCGCCAGACAACATACCGACATAATGGTATCTCAACAGGTCATCCAGCAAGCACTACACCAAAACCAACCTCCCCTTTACGCCAGTCGCCAAACCACCGGCTTCGGGCAGGAACGTGGCGGCATGCACGCTGTGATTCGTAACCCGCACCCCTACACGCAACGTATCGTCTACCTGGAGTCTCTGCCCTGGTTCCTGCGGCCCTACATGCACACGCTCAAGGTGCAGAGCCATACAACCAACTCCCACGATAAGCCAACAATGGACGTGAAGCTCGAGAAGATGTACTACACCCCCGCCCTCGACCGCCTTCGGGGCACCCACTTGGAGCTCCTACTCACGGTGCCAGCGGAGAATACGGTGGAGCTCACGTACGATTTCGACAAAGCCATTCTGCGATATACTGAGTACCCTCCCGACGCGAACAGAGGGTTTGACGTCGCGCCTGCCGTGATCCGCGTGTTGCCCAACAATACCGCTGGGAACGGGAACGGGAACGCACAAGGCAGCTACCTCCGCACGACAAGTCTGCTGCTACCGCTTCCGACACCGGATTTCAGTATGCCCTACAATGTCATCATCCTCACGAGCACGGTCATCGCGTTGGGGTTCGGAAGTATCTTCAATCTACTTGTTAGGCGGTTTGTGCTGGCCGAGGAGGTTCCACCTTCGCCTCTTGCGTTGCGTGTGGCGCAGGTAGCGGGTGCGGTGGGGGCGATTGTGCAGAGTCTGAAGGGCCATCTCCGGGGTACTGAAGTAGGGCAGTCTTCTGGGCGGAAGGCTGCTGAGGGAGAGGGTGGGATGAACGGGTCCGGTGGTGATGCGAAGCTAAAAGAGTCTGGCGGGAAGGATGATCGGGCGGGAGGGGCTATGAGCCAGGACGAGAGCAGGAAACACAGGTAGCATAGCGGTACGTGCGGCAGTAAGTGTTTCGAATGCATGGGCTCGTCGCCTCCTTACAAGCTGTTTTGAAGCTACCTTACACCAATTGTCTCTCTTGCTTCCTCATCGAGGTCAGCAAAGACGATCCGAAAGCCTTCAGCGTGTCGAATGACAACCATATAAACCTAAAGGCTGCCTCTCGTCTATGATGTTTCACTTACTATTGAGGTTAGTAAAGACGCTTCTACTACTTTGCCTAGCCCTTGGGTCGACGTACGGGTAGTGGAAAACCAGAGCGCGCATCTCAATGCTGTCTCTCAACTTCGCCCCCGGTGGAGTCTCGGGATCAACAAACGATGAGTGTGGACACCCTGTTAGGAGATCAGTAGGTAGCCAAAGTCAAGCTGGACCGCAACCTGGTCAATCACTGCCACAGGCGACTTACACTCCGATATCCCCTCTTCCGCCGAACCGTGCGAGTCGCACTTCTTGATGATCCACACCTCATCCGGCATCTGGCCACTCAGGTAGTACCACTGATGTCTCGCGCTGTAGTACATCTTGTACAGTTCACTGACGTAGTGAGGAAACACGAGATCTACCGCGACAAGGTCTCGGCTATCGACCGTGCGAGGATCGACCATGGCGAGAGGATGGTCTTCGATCGGCCCAAACAAGGGCCGCCACAAACTTCCCGCAGGAAAGGGATGGTCAGCACAGCGGAACATAGATGATGGTGATTGCAGGGTATGGTGTCGCAACCCACTTACTTGAGCTGTTGGCACCGACGCTGTAAAAGCCAGTCGGCCTCCTTGCCAAACTCGAGCTTGATCTGGCTGACGGCTGATGCTAAGGTGTGGTCTGGCGCCTATGGTCAACTTCGCTTCAACGATCGAGCATGCTTTCACGTACCAACATGCGGACGTGAACTGGGAGGGGCAGAGTACTCTTCCTCGTTCTCGGCGTTGTCGTTCGTGATGTTGGTCCTGCGGAGCTGTCATCTGTAAGCGTCAGACTCCTCATGCGTCCTCCCAGTCAGTTGACTTGCCGAATGATCGAAGATGATGACTCTGTCGGCGTCGAGCATCCTTTTCAAAAGCTCTTCAGCTTCACCATAGTGCTCACGCTTCACTTTCTCTCCGTTACGCCAGTCGTGGAAGGACGTCTGATGATGTACAAGCTCGAAACCACGGTCATCAAGCTTGAAGTCGTGCTCATGTCCTCGAATGTCGTGTAATACGACTTGCTCCTCGGTGGAAGAATACTTTGTTTGCTTCGCGTCTGGGTCGCTAAACGGGATGGTAGAGTAGTATGGCTTCTCCAGGGCACGCCCCTCCAGCGGCTCGAAGAAGAGCATGCTTGCCCGCAAACTCGGGAATTCCTCAGAGTGTTCGCCGTCCATGTTTCAGTGTATGGCAACGGAACATCGAGTGTTGCCTTACAAATAGAGGAATCTCGATATACTTGGTGACCTGGAGGGCGCGCCAGGTTTGTGTGATGTCGTGACGAGTGACGAGTGTTGACCAACGGTTCCATCACGCCCGGGGGTCCCGTACGCAATGCTAGCCGCTACGAGGTCCGAGGGGCCACGATGCCTGTGGCGAGCTGGCTGACGATACGGTGATACGCCCATGTCAGTACATTGGCTGGAACTGCCGTCTTGCCTCGAGGCTTTCGTGGCTGCCCGGCTAGAACGAAGCTGGTCAAAGACGCTAGAGGCGATACCGCGATACATGTAGCTCTCGCGGGTTGCACCGAACAGTTGTGATTACATGATTGTTGTGGCGTGCGGCTAGGCGTTGTAGGTGCGTGTGTGAGACATGAGACTGTCGTGATACAGGCTATTGTGGAGTGCCAAGGAGTGGCCTTAGGCATGAAAATCCGGGTGTTACATAGCAGAGATCTCCCCTCCTCCTATAGTTAGAACAATAAGACTAATCCACTTAATTCAACAGTTATAAGCCCGGCTATCGTTTCCTAATTATTTAATAACTAATAATCATTATTATAGGAAAGAGACTGTAGTCTAATTCCCCTTATCAAAGCCTCTATAACGATGCTAACACGATTTTAGTGTTTTCGTCTGAAATTACAAATACCTTAATTGGTGCCTTAGCAGCCCTTACTATAGTATCCTATAGAGTAAGGCTCAAGGGCCCTAATACGTAGCATTAATAGATTAAGCAGACAAGGCTAGCTACAAAGGGGTACGGCCCGGTTTCAGTCGATCACCCGGGCTGAGGCTCATCCGTGCCGATCCTGCCCGACCCGCTTCCTTGCCCTAGCCTTTCTCCCCCAGAGAGATCGTTAAGGGCCAGCAGGACAGCACCAACACATGCGCCAACAGAGCATGATGTAGCACGTCTCGTCATCCTACGTCACGCAACCGCTCCTCCCTAGCCCGTAGACTGACCAAGTCCATCCTCTACGCCGTTGGTGCTTCCATTCGCTGCTTCTCGTCTCATCTTTGCGGTCCGCAGCTTCACCTACGTCCTTTCAGATCGTTGTCGATTCCCCAGCAATCCGGCTCTCGCTAAACCCACGCGTCGAACGATCATGGCTCCGTCACTCAATTTGCTCGAGAACCGGAACGGGGGAAGAGAAGAAGCCCTGCAGGGCCTGTTTGCGGGCCGTTTCTCGCCCCATGCGGCAGCAGAGACCCTTGCGTCTATCAGCATGTCTGCGCCAGAGCTCGAAGTAGGCGTCGGGAATACGTGGGAGGCCATTTTTGCAGCTGCGCGCGTTGCCCCAGAACACCGGCAAAAACTGGTTGATGTTCTCGTGCGCATGGCTAAGTTGCCATCACGTAAGAATGAGGCTAGTGAGCAGGTAATCCTATACGGCGAACGAATATGGGAGGATCTGCCAACGATAGGATGGGTCTCAAGGGATGCGTGGGAATGTGAGTACTCTCATTTGAGTCACCGCTTCCATGTACCATGATCCAGGCTGACATGGACAGCGCCGACACGAGGCATACCCCCAGACGGGAGCCCACAGCGTCGAGACGCCGCTGCAGACTTCGTGAACACAAACGTGTTCCTCGCTTGCATGGAGTGGACAGGCATCTCCGCCCTGTCGCAGAGGTCCTTCGCGTTGTGGACCATGCGCCCGGCATTGGAATATCCAGGTACGCAGCGCGATGAACTGGACCCTCTGGAGTTCTTCGTGCCCGCTGCCGCTGCTTGGATCGAGTTCGCGGGCTCGGCAATGTACCAGTGGACGGACGAGTACCCTCACGGGCCGAAAGAGGGCGCTCCAAGAGGAGGAGGTCCGTTGTGGACTGGCAAGCACGGGTTCAGTAAGGAGAGGTGGAAGCTGTGGAGGACGCGCTTTGGTGAGATCGCTGGGTCGCTGGACATCGATGGAGGAATAAGAGAGGCGGCGAAGCAGGCTGAAGAGAGGATGGGAGTGATAGAAGCCAGCGTGGAGGGCTAATCGTCGCGTAAGTACGGACCCAGTGTCAAGCCAGCTTAGCCTGATGAGATGCGACAATTGCCGTCTTCAGATCCTTGCCTTAACTGGCGAGGTACTTAGTCCAGCCAATCGTTGACGCCACTCGGCGCTCGAAGTACATGGAGGTAGGGATGCCCCCACTCATCTGATCAGACATCGCCAACAAGATATCCCCGATTCCTCCGATGGCAACGCCAATGCAGCAGCTCTCACATCCTGTGAAGTTCATGTCAGTGTGCGCTCTCCTGTGACAGTATGAATCGCCGTCAAAGATCATGCAAGGCGCACTCACCTCTCAACCGGGGTCAGACCAAGAATTCTCATGCAGGTATGCAACACTTGCCTCGCACAGCAGTACAGTGCGAGCCTCGCAGCTTTCAACTCACGCTCACTCTTGATGACGTTCAAGTGATCGTAGCTGATGCTGAGCATGTGTGTCATGCGGAACAGGAAGGTCAGGGTCGTGACTGGTTCCTGCGTCTTGTAGGACTGTTGAACCACGTCGGGCCATTGAGCCAGGAGCCGAAGAAGGTCTGTTGCATATTTCTCGGTCTGCAGCGAAGTGTCTGCAAGCTTGAGCTTCTCTTTGCCAACTTGAGCTTTCCGAATGCTGGAGCAGAGTCTGGTATGGGCGTATTGTAAGTATTGCCTTCGAAAGAGGACATTCTGTCCATGTCGAAGGTGTATCCGTTGATCCTAGACTTGGTAAGCATGCAGTATGGTCGCGGGTGTTCGAACAGTGTTATCTCTTGCCGCTCATGTCTTGTACCAGGACCGCCGAGATACCCAGGATATCTGCGTTCTTTTCAGGGTCCTCCCCCTGAACATACTTCGCCTCATTAATTTTCATCACATGATTCACATCGTGCATCTTGTTTGCTGTGTCGCGGAGTATGTCATCGAGGAATTTGACACTACCCCTCCGCGTGCGCATGCCGGCGACCATCCTGAAAATGACATTTTGCAGCAGTTTCGCCACTTCCCCGTCCCATCAGCTCAATGATCTTGACAAGCTGCGCCATGTGGAGGTCCTGTTGGGTGGCAAGGACGTAAATCATGTTGTCGTAGTGGTACTTCTTTTGTACCTCTTCAACGCCGCAAATGTCACGAGTAAGGTAATGCTGGTACCGTCTTTCTTGCACACGATAGCATTGCTGAGTGACTCCTGGTACTTGCTGAGATCGACGAGTTCCGCACCTTGAGACTCCTCAGTAAGTGCCTTCTGTTGCAGGATCTCGCAGGCTCCCTCTATGCTCTCGTTGCTGACTTGTGACTCGCCCCAGTACTCGTCGTAGTAGATGTTCAGGCGAGCAGAGGTCTCTTTGCATTCGACGATGCTGAGATCTCAGAATCTCTTCCAGAGGGCCAACGCGTCACTACCACCATCGCAAATCCGCTTGAAATAGCGCCTGTCTTGCTCGTCTACGCATTCGGCCTGTAGCTTGTCGACTTCTGCTTCCAGGCGAGCAGAAGATGGATTGGACTTCTTCAGTTGCTCAATCTCGTCCAGCTTTGCTTTGAAGGTAGTCTGCTCATCCCTCCCAGCGGCGCTGATCCTCACATAGATGTCGAACAAGTGCCCGACCGGGTCGGAGGAAAGAGCCTGCTCACACCCGAAAGCGATGTAGCCGACCGCGAGAACACCATGCTGCTTGCCCCAGTCTGCGAGGTAATCCAATCGCACGACGTCCCATCCATGATAATCGTAGATGCTGGCCAAGAAATCGCCGATGATGTCGTTGCTGAGGTGGCCGGCATGGAATGGTTTTGCGATGTACGGAGAACCGAAGTCGACCACGACCTTTCTCCTGCCCTTGGACGTATCACGGGGGTCTTTTCAGCCCTTCGATCTTATCACGGCATTGTGGGTAGCAAGAGGTGCGCAAGAGGTCCGCGCTTGAAGTAGCATTGGGCGAACATTGGCTTTGTCGTGGTGAATACGCCGTGCGTTCGTTCCATGTAATGAAATTTCGCGAACTGAGGTGGCACCTGACTGGAGGTAAGCCGTGTCGGCCTCGGAACGCGCCGTAGCGTGCCGTTGCCGGCTGACCCGACGAGTCAAGACCGCGTCACCTGCTTCGACGCTCTCACACAGCCTCCACAAGCTATTCGTAGGCACGCGCAATACATTACATGCACCCAGCAGCCAAGCCTTGTCACCCCCGTTTCTTTTACGAGTCTGCGGTATACATGAACAGTCGAAGTCGTGTCAGACTCTCTTTCATTCCAGTCTTCAATTCGCCACTTTGCCACCATGCTTGACGACAATCTGCCGACCTTCTTCCTGAAGGCATCCACCAGTGGCGCCAAACATCAGCAGAACTTCTTCCTCTCTCATCATGGCTCGGAACCTGCGCCCGCGTACATACTCCAGCATGCCAACCCAGCATCACTCTCGCCAGCGCACAAAAATTGCTACGCTGCGGCACTCTTCGATTCGTACAACCCGGAGATCCTGTTCGGAGAGGTACTGGCCCGGCCAGGCTGGACTCAGCCTACCCTCTCGCAGGAAGAGATCAAGCGCAATGGCGGCGTGCCTCCACCTCCGCAGCCTATCCTACCCAACGAATTCGTGATTCAGCTTTACAACCCGGACCAACAGGTTCGTGTGGAGCTCAAGGAGGGCAAGTGGGGTGGCAGCGACTACTACGAGTTTAGCATGCCCATTGCGACGTTCCGTACACCATCCGCTTCCAACCTGGACCGTGGTCAGAGTGACCCGGCAAGCTTGGCCATTACGCCGAAAGTGCACTTTGCGTGGCGAAAGGAAAGTAAGCTGGGAAAGGATCTTACATGCTTCATGACTGGTAAAAGCACCGACCCCAAGGAGAAGAAGAAGAGCAAGCGTGATCCGGACATTGCCATCGCGTTGTGGCGAAGTATGCGCGAGCTCACAGTCTACGAGCCGAATTTGAGCAGAGTGGACATCGAAGACCCGAAAGGACTCGAGATCGTGCTCTTGTTGAGCGCAGTCGTGATCAAAGACCTCTACTTTGGTAACAGGGACAACATGCGCGAAACCTTCAATATCTCGGGCTTGCCTTCCGAGCGCAAACTTAGCGGTGGCGGGCGGAAGCTGTCAAATCCGCAGCAGACGTTCAGTATCGTCGGCGCACCGAACCCATTGCATTCACACCCTCCTCAGCCTGCGGCTCCGGTAACGCGGACACCGAATGAACATAAGAGGACGGCGTTACCTACGTTACAGACCACGCCACCGACTGCCGATCCGCCAAGGCAACGGCGCGCTCCGCCCCCGATAGCCGACCCGCGTGCCCAGTGGGAACTTGATGCAGAAACAGCACGCCTGAAAGCGCAAGCTGAAGCCGAAGCGCGCGAGGAGCAGCAACGTCGGCGCAATCGCGAGAAAGCGGACGAGCTCGAAGCCAAGCGCCTGCAGAAGCAGATCGAGGAGGAGGACCGGCAGGCGCGACGCAAGCACGCCGAAGTCGACCGCGAGACTGATCGATTGCGGAAGAAGTACGGTGTTCAAGCCGTGCCTCAGCGTCCAGGCACGCCACCACAGTCGCAAAGTTCGTCAAGCAGGAGCAGCAACAGACCGCACCATATGCAGCCAATACCACAAGGCTCACAGATGAACCTGGGTCCTCCTCAGCCTCAGCCTAGGGTGGGCAGCAATGGGTTGTACATGCAGCCGAGCGGCGGTGCGCTGGTGATGAGTGGTGCGAATGGCAATCCGAGTCTGCTGAATGTGAATAAGCCGGTGAAGCCGAAGAAGAGCTTCTTTGGGTTGAGGAGTGCGAGCGACGATGGGGCGGTTGAGGGGTCTAGATTGCGGAAGAAATCGAGTGCTATGTGGTGAGATCGAGTGGAGCTTGCCGGCGGCGTGCTCCCTGTGTCGACTGTGACGCTGCAAGGCGATCGGTTGGGGTTGCGGTGTTCGTGACTGATTATGGGATTAGCGAGGTGTTGGTGGTTTGATACTGTGCCGAGGCCGCTTGGCGTGGAGTGTGAATATAGTCACCGAGCACGAGCGCTGAAATCATGACTGAGTCCAGTTCCGAATCCAAAGGGCCCTCACCTGGCAAAGCAATCCGAGCAACAGCCATCAACGACGTCCATCATCCCATGCCCAAAATCTAGGCCAACGTGAGTTGCGGACTAAGGGGTTCGAGTACGCTGATAAGGAGAAATAGAAGGCACGGATGTATTAGGGTGCAGGTAATGGGGCGTCGAGGTGAAGGCAGCGCGGACTGTGCCCGCTGCTAAGGACTTTTTGTGTGATGAAGCACTCGATCGTGGCTGTGGGAGTATGGAGACAACCTAGGAAGGGTCGTCGTCGTTGGGCATGAGGTGCTTTTAATGCGGAATGCCATCTTCGGCCGAGCGCCGGCTGAAACAGAAGAACCTCACCTCACCTCACCTCGCCTCACACCAGCTGCGTTGTTCCTAAATTTCACCCCGTCCGCTTCATCTCCACGAGAGGCTCACTCAGTATGAACGTCTTACCCTACGACTCCCAGAGACTCACGGCGGTGATACCGCGAGCGAGGCCATCCCGTGCACAGCCAGGTGTCAGAAGCTTGCTGGCTGGCAACACCGCAGCGGAGGCGATGATGTCGTGTCCACGACAACAGCACGTCGCACCAATGCTCATGTACGCGAGAGGTCATGACTGACCTCCACTCTCGTCCTCACCCGTGTGAGATTGTAAGATCGAATACCCTTTCTTTGTTGACTCCCTATTGAACGCCCTTTTCGGGCCAAGCCATCTGCAGCACCTGTCATCCTCGTCACTTTGAACAACAGAACAACAGAACAACATCCAACCACCAGTCGTTCGAGAAGCAGACCCGGATTGGTCTACCCCCTTCACAACATCTGTCCTTCTACGATCCAGGGTTGCTATTTACATCGCATGCCAGCCAGTATGTCCTTGCCGATGTTCCAGACTCCATGGCGACAGAGCACGGATAAGCTCGAATATGACAGCGTAGCACCAGAGGAGAGCATAACCCTGGACGACGAGCACCACAGTCCTGCTGATGAGATCGCGGATTTACGACACTCGCTACACAAGCTCCGATTATGGCTCGTCGCTGTTGGCGTTGTGTCGGGTCTGGCTTCCTGATCGTGGCAGGTGCTAGGTACTCGCACAAGCTGCCTGCCTCACTCCAGTGGCAGAAGTCTCCCGTCCCTGACATACCGATAGTCCCAAAGACTCTTGACCAGGATGATCGCTACGCTGTAGTCTCTTCACCCGAGTCGAACCACATCTGGCACTCCCTCATACCGTCACCGGGCACAGGGTTCGTCACCATTCAGAACCCGCGCCAGTACCCCGATCTGAAGCCTGGCATGTCCGGTAGTAGACCAAACGAGGAGATCTACGGCGTCTCGCTCTTTCACCAGCTGCATTGCGTGATTCATATCCGCCACCATCTATGGTCCTTGGACAAAGCGGCGAATGGCCACAACACCACCGCTCTGCATGACCTCGCGAAAGGCAATAGCCATATCAACCACTGCTTCGACTTCATCCGACAAGCTCTGATGTGCAATGCCGATTTGACGCTCGAGTGGCCGCGCACGGTGGAGAGTGAAGGCGGGGATGCCCAGCATGGAATCGTGGATGGCAACCATATCCCGCATCAGTGTAAGAACTGGGGCACTATTTTCGATTGGGCGAGTAGGAATGCATACGCACAGGATGGTCCAATATGAGATGGGCCTTGTGACGTGCATTGGGAAGCACGCACGACCAGCAAGAGACTGTCTTAGACACGAGTGAATGAGCTCCATCTATCGTGCTCAAAGCGGCGTGATCACCTCATTCGTACCCAGTACTATCTGCCCTAAACAATTATATGCATCGGTCGAAATATATGGATGGCTTGCTAGTGATCGAGCAATCTATAACACCTCTCCATTCTGAGCCGTCCGGCGGTGCAGCCGCGCTAACCACGAAGTAGAAACTGCCACCCGGATGCTCTTCCCCTTCCACATGAAGAGCAGCAGGAAGAGATTGTTCGCCAGCAACACGGCAGTGAAAGCTCCCGCGATGACCTTCGCATACCCGCTCTCCAGGATCCACGTCAACAGCGAATAGCCCATGCCGAAGCTGATAGCGTTCTTTGCGATGTTCATCGCGATCAGCATCTCACTGACGTTGGCGTAATAGCTGTCGACTGCATAGGCCAGGGTGAAAGTGAAGTAGAACAGGGCGGACCAATCGATCATGGCTACCGCGGCGAAGTACCCGATCCAGTGGAGATGCAGCTGGGCTGTCATACCGTAGACGACCAAACCTGCCGGGCCGATGAGCATGGCGGGTAGCATGACGCCGAGACGCATTTCGGCTTCGCGGATCCCGTTGTTGCGGACGGTGAGGCGCGCGGCTAGGCGATCGGAGCTGTTGGAGAAGGGCAAGGCGAGGCCGTAGCCGATGAAGTAGGCGACTGCTATGAGGCCACCGCCGGTCTAGTGAGGCTGTTAGCTCCTTGTACCTTCGCGGGTTGCTCTAGGGTGTGGCTTACCGCGGGCCAGCCGTACGGGGGTGCCGCGATGATGCTCGGGAAGGTGTAGTTGACGGCCAGGGCTGCAATGCCGATGTAGATCCCTGCACGCCGTCAGTGAAACCTCTTACGTTGCAGTGGACGCTACCAACCAAAACTTGTGATCACCCAAAGCACTTGCGGTACCAGAAGGTACGTGAGGCCCCGCCACATCATCCCGAAGAACTCGGCATCCTTGTCGATCGGACCCCATGGCTTGAGCTGCGAGATGTACGACTGCCTCTCCTTCACAATCGCGGCACCCTCGACCTCAAGGTCCTCCTGCGAAACCCGACCCGCGGTAGTCGATGGCACCGCTGCATGCTTTTCCGTCACGCCCTCGGAGCTGCTCGGCATACTTGTAGTCGTCACCTTCACCTTCCTCTTATACGCCGTCTCCGGCACGAGGAAAAAAGTGGCGATGAACAGCGCCATGGCGAAGGCGAACTCCACGTAGAAGAAGAGACGGAAGCTGTAGCCGGCGGCGAGCATGTAGCCTGCTGGAAGAGGCCCAATGGCTCCCAGGCAGAGCGCGGCGGTGTAGTAGCTAATGCGCTTGCCGCGTTCGTGGAGGAAGTACACATCGTTGACGCATTGCACGGGTAGGGCTTCGCAGACGCCGCTTCCGAGAGCGTGGATAATGCGAGCTGCCATGAAGCCGTTGAAGGTGGTCGCTTGGGAGCAGCCAAGGGTGCCGAACGTGTACTGTTCGCTATCAGCCCGGTGCCTGTGGGGTGTTGGGATGTGTGGTTGGACTTACCAAGAGCTGCGAGAATAGCATCGTCGGCCGCCGCCCGAATTTTACGTACATCGGGATCAGAATGAGGCAACCTAACATTCCGTCAGTCAGCTCGGTTTAAAGTTCGTCAGAAGTCACCATACCGAGACCAAATGCCAGCGTTGGGTAGGAGCTCGTCTGCGAGGCCACAGTAGGCGAGACACCGAACTCAACGGAGTAAATGCCGATATAGACGGACGACCCGATCAACGTGCTGTTGCACAGGAAAGAGTACAAGCAGCAGATGACCAGCACGGCGTCTTTCTTCCACGTTGGCCACTTGTTGCCATCAGCATTTCTCTATGAGGAGCGCAAGTCGCAACGGGCGATGCTCACTTGCAGAGGATCGTTGGGATCATCCGCTGGTACTGGGAACAGCGCCTGGCCGTACGCGGTGTCGTCGCCCTCCAAAGCTTGCACATTGACGGTACCGGGCACGTCTTCGTGGGCATGGCTGTGGCAGTCCACTGATCAGTCTCGGATCATCGGCTAGAGACTTGGGGGGTAGCTTGCCTGTGCACTAGGTGCTTGCCGCTCTTGCGACCGTCTACCATGATGGAAAAGAGTCTTGCTAGCTGTGGTGGACAGTACGAGAGGAGGTCGTCCTTGATAACAGAGTACAGTACCACAAGCCTAAGGTAGCGTTAACGACCTACCAATTGCGCAAAAAGCTCGGCAGTTGAAGGCTCGGGGCAGGAACGCGCGAACAGGCTGATGAGCTCGACCGAAACGCATGCTAAAGAGCAGGCAGCACGTGCGAGTGGTCCATGGGTGAATGCCGTCGACGTCCACTATCGAACCTTGCATCGATAGTGGACGTGGAGATCGGACGGAAGGACTGCCTTTGCTGTGCCTCTCGCGTGCACAAAGCTGCCGCACTCGTTTCACACGCGAGAGACTACTGAGGTAGGCACCGGCGAATGGCAGGTGGACAAGCAAGCCTGCATCCAGCGTCTTAGTACTAATGTTGTCTCCTCCATGCACGAGCGCAAGGTGTGGTTGCGAGCTGTCCCGCTATAATCTCCTCCGACGCTTCCCCGTCCCCGGCTCCCGTGCCCCTTGCCCCCGTCCTGCCCCCGTCCGTGCCACGCTGCCACGCAAGCCCTTGGCGCATGGCGTGGGCGGCTTGGGCCGGCCGTAATATAAGGTACATGTGGGCTTGGCGAATGAACAGCATCGGGTCACCGCTTCCCAGAGAAGGCAAATGCTGTATCGGACCACCTCCGCAAACGAGACGAGATCTCCAGAAGCTCCCCCGGTGGCTGTATGTACCCCTGCACATAGAGCTGTACTACACCCTGATCTTATGCAGTTGTCTACAGTCTTTCCAAGGCACTACGGCCCAGCAGGAGCAGGTTTCCTGACACGGGCGCTGCTGCTGGCTCGGTGTCGCGGAGATCGACACAGACGAGACGCCGGACGCGGTATGGGGTGTAGGAGGGGTGTAGGAGCTGAGATTTCTACATATCTGTTGTCTTTGATCGGACTGGTGCGACGAGCGCTTGATCGAATCTGGAACGGCGAGTGACAATGCAATATCCGGGTACAGAAATCACCAAGATTCGGCGACTGGATGTGGGACTCGAGCGCTCGTGGTGCGAGCCAGAGAGGCCAGAATCTAACCATCCCATCCTCTGGACATCCTGCGAGACTGGGATCCAATCCTCCAGAGCGGGACAATAACATGCCGAGCTTTTGGCGATCCCTGTGAGCCCTCGTTTAGTCTGCATTAGACGGAGGACCGTTGTTGCTGGCCAAGATCGTCCTCGCAGAGTCATGGTCGTGGGTGGGCTCATGGATTTACAGCCTCTCCCGTCCGGAACGAGAGCCCGGTAACGGAGTGCAGTCCAGTCCCACCAATCGTGCTAAGGTACGTCTGGGGATCGCGGATCGTGTGCAGGTACCAGCAAGACCACGGTTGAGACTTTGACCCATTTCACCGGGGGTGGAGGGTAGGCAAGACGCGCACTCGAACTGTTGTTTGATCACATATATCATCACCGGCTACCTGCGCACTGCTGTCATACCCTTCCAAGCTTCGCCCTCGGGAGACGATATGGCCCCTCCGTTGCAGCAAGAAAATGGGCCCCAATCTATGGCACTGGCTGTCTTGCTCGTCGCCTGGATAGGGTTCGTGTTTTCAACGGTGACTGTCGGCTTGAGGGTATGGGTGCGCGTCGGCAAGCTAGGTAAACACTTGGCCACTCACGACTGGATGATGGTAGCCGCAGTGGTAAGCCTGCGGAACACCCTCGAATTGAGACGCCATCTACTCACTGACCGTTTCATCAGATGTGTAACCTCATAAGCTGTTCCTTGATATCGGCTGCGGTTCCCTCTGGTCTTGGCCGTCAGTAATCCGGTGCTCACGCAACGCACACTCATCTCAATACCCCGACTGACGATCCCTTTCGCGCCAGGCCATACCGACATACTGAGCGATGAACAAATGCTCAAGACGATGCGGCTCATTGTCAACGCAGAGACGTTCACCGTTCTAGCTCCGATGTTCGGCCGAATCGCTGTCAGCCTTCTGATTCTGTCAATCATCGGACCAACTCAATCCAAATTTCGCATCACCCTGTGGACGATCGTCGCCATCCAGGTCCTGGAGAATGCTGCGATAATTATAGAGCTTTATTCGCAGTGTCAGTAACAAATTGAAGCGTAGAGATCGATCTAACTGACTTGCCACCAAATCGATAGGCGGCAGTCACCCAGCTGCTCTCTGGGATGTGAGACTCGCGGGCAAAGGATACTGCATATCAACAATACCGGAGACTGTGCTTGCCTATCTTTCGAGCGGTACGAAAACCGGATGAAACGGATCAAGCGTAGCACCGCTGACACTCCCAAGCCTTCAATAGCCTAAGCGATCTCATCCTGACAGTGATCCCTGCCATGGTACTGCTCAAGTTGCAGATGAAGAAGCGTATCAAGGCTGCCTTGATCGCACTGTTCGCTACAAGCTTAGTGTACGTCGTGGAGATTTGGGTGCACACCGAGCGGTCACACACTCACTGACCATAACCCAGAGCATTCGCCGTATCGATCGTCAAAGCGCTCGCGAATGCAAGCCTGGCAGCTACCGACTTCACATGTAAAACCTCTCCTGGATCCCCAGAAACCCGAAACGAAGGACTACTGACGCATGCACCCAGACTCCATTACATACTTGCAGATATACGTAGGTCTTTGCATTCGGACTGCCCACAGCATGATCTAACCTCACCAGATACTCGTCGAGAGCAACGTAATCATCCTCACAGGCAGCGCACCGACGCTGCGTCCTCTCTGGCAGACACCTCAAGCCCACCACTACGTATACGAAGACTACGACAGGAGCGCATCGATGGCGGCCCAGCGCTACGGGCGTCGCAGTATCATCCGCACAAAAGATGGCGAGTCGAAAATTGCGGACTCGAAGACGGATAAAGCGCTCGGAGACGGTACGAGTGAGGAGTACATCTTGGAAGAGAGACCGCCTAATGCTATTGTGCGGATGACGCACGTAAATGTCACGTATGACAATTCCAAGTCGGAGGAGGAGGTTGTCGAGCATCGCGTCCAGCCTCGGGGGTGGTAGTAGGCTGTTTGTGAGTCGCACCTGTATATACGTTCTCGCATACCTTCGAGAGAGCTGCAGAAGGAGCATGCACAGCCCCCCTAGCTCCGATTACCTGCATGTCACTTCGACATACCATCGACTAATGGTGGACATCTGCATTCCACACCAACTATCTCCAACAGTCGCGACCGACACACGAAAAGGACGGCATAAGAAAACAGCGCTCATCACGCTCCACGCAGTAACAAGCATGTCGGCTTCCGAAACCATCCGGCACCTCATCGAAGAGGTGCAATCGTTGGCGGCGCCACAACATGACTTGTACAGCGACGAGAAGACCCGAATCAAGCTTCTCGGCGCCGCACAAGAACTGGTTGCAGCGTTGACAAGGCCGGACGAGGCGGTCGCGAGCATTACCCGTGGCGTGAG
>NAJQ01000639.1:0-17142 GCA_005059865.1 Friedmanniomyces simplex
GTCTCAACACTGTACGCCTCGACGAAGCGTCCTACACAGCCTTGTCGTACGTCTGGGGCGACCCGACCGCCACGAAGCCGATATTGGTAGACGGGGAGAACTTCCAAGCAACTGTGAACCTGGAACTGGCCCTCCGTAACCTCAGCAGCGACTTCGTGGGCAAGGCTCTGTGGGTCGACGCGGTATGCATCAACCAGCAAGATGTTGCAGAGAAGAATCAGCAGGTGCCTCTTATGGGGGAGCTGTACAGTCGCGCTACGGGCGTCGTCATATGGCTGGGCGAAGAGGATCCTGCCATTGAGATGCTGATGGAGGGTATGGCGGTGGATCCTCGATCTCTGCAAGCTGATGTGGAAAACATGAGTGCGGCTAGGAGTGTAGAGCGGCATGAGATTGGCATCCGCAAAAGGGAGGCGATGTTTATGGCTATCGCGCAGCGCCTCTGGTGGAAGCGCGTATGGGTACGTATTCTCGACGCTTCTTCCTTGTTAGTTTCCATGATTTCTGTGTCTGAAGCTGGGTTCGGCCAGCCTTGCTGCTGCTCAGGGGTATGCGAATTGGCCAGCATGTGTTGTGCGATCACATCGTAGGGTGAGCAAAAGTGCTCGAAGCTCGTCGACCTCCATGACACCGCTCAGGCTTTCGACATGGGAAGGGACCACTACGCCCGGAGTGAACGTCACAACGGCCACAAGCTCATGCCATGTCGTAGAAAAGCACGACGCCCCTTGACGAGCCACCTCTAGGCCTGTCGGTTTGCCGAGTACAACTGCAAGGCGCCACTGGAAGTTGTCCGCCCCTCTGGTGAGGAGTAGAGGCCGGCGGGAGGCGAGAAATTCACCTTGATACTTAGCCTCATTATCTCTGATGCGCTTGTTTGCTTCCAGAAGCGATAGCACTGTTCTTGTTTGTTGACCGTGGCTACAGGTGGTCCAGGAAGCACTCCTCGCAAAAGAAGACCCGATCTTTCGATGCGGTCGCCATGTGTTCAGCTGGTCGCGCTTCTTCGCCTTCTTCGTCGCTCATTACAAAGAAGCTGAAGCGCTGGGCTCGACTTCTGGCGAGCGTTCTCCCGAAGTCACCGAGTGGCGGCAAAGGCTCGGGATCGATGACGCAGAGCACTACAAACATGGAGTTGGCAACGATCTGATGACTTTAAGCGTTTATGCTACGGTTCGTAACGACTTCCAAGAAGTCAGCCAGGTGCCCCTTCCAGCTGTCGTAGCGCTGGCCTTCGATCGCGCCGCATCCGTGCCGCATGACTACATCTACGGGTTCCTAGGGTTAATGTCCGAGAACGATAGGACGCTCGTCAAGGTAGACTACAACGCCTCACATTGGGATCTGTACCGAGCGTTCGCCGAAGAGCTTCTTGGGGGCGAAGACGAAGAAGGCTCTAAAGTCTTCAGCACGCTGTGCTTCTCAAGTGCACGTGGCCGGCCGTCTTGGGTACCGGACTTCGGGCACCAAAGCATACTGGGACCGCAGAGTGGCATGTTTCTTACCATGGACGGGTGTTGGCGGTTTCCACCAGCCGTTTGGTTCTCTGACGACAACGAAGTTCTCATGTTAGCCGGCGTCCTCTTGGGAGACATCACTTCGACATGCAACATCCAAGGGTCGCAGGATGGGCTGATGAGCAACATCTCCGGCCTTGCAAAGCTGGCGAGAGGAGTAGCGGGGACTGGTGAGCCGTCACTGCGCCGACTTTTCACTGGCAACAACGGCGGGCGAGGATCTTTACTCGACAATGAAGCAGAATTAGACAGGTGGTGGGAGGTTCTCATGGACGATGCCTTCCCTCTGCGAGCGCTATTGTCGAGCGAGGCAGGCCAGAAACCCAGAGAAGAACTGGATGGCTCGTCGATCAGCACAACCTGTGCCCGGCTCGCTGCTACAGCACTCATCGCCAGTGCCGGACGCTCTCTGTTCGTCACGATCAACGGTCATATCGGTATCGGTGTGCCGGAGTCGCAGCCCGGAGATCTCCTCGTGTACCTTTACGGTACGTTTGCCCCGTTTGTGCTCAGACCAGTGGCTGGTCACTACATCATCATCGGCGTGGCGCGGGTCGCTGGACTTGAAGATGCGGCGTCGCTGGAACGGTACTGTACCGAGCATCTGCTAGTTGAAGCAACTTTCCGCTTGGGATGAATGTGACTCGCCATGTGCTGAGGGAGGCTGGCCTGCTGTTTTCTTCACCCGACCATTCACGCCGATCGCTCTCTCCTCTTCGGTAAGCCCCGCTAGACCACCGCGATAGTGCAACCCTCGCCTCCGACTTCAACTTCACTCTCACAACAACCCCGCGGCTAAGGAGGCTTGATCACAGCGATGGACCCAGATCCCTCCAGATGGAAAGCTGCCCCTTACGACATGAGTGGCCGTAGTGAGCAGTGGAAGCGGGCGGCTAGGTAGGTACAAATACCTCACCGACGAGCACGAGAAATAACGTGCACCCGCAGAGCGATGCGCTTTGGCGCATACCCACCAACGACCAACGCGCCTTCAATCACCGCCAAGCGTAAGGCAGAGAGTGAGGTTGTCGGACATAGTGCTCCCAGCCACGAAGGGCCCAGGTGAGCGGAGATGCTCTCGCATTCGAGATCGAAAGCTCACTAGTACCCACAGCACCCACAGTGTGGGTTACGTTGGCGCACCCTCACCCCCGACCGCCACACCTCCAGCCTTCGCCAAGCGAGAGGCAGGGAGCGAAGGTGTGGAACATAATGCTCCCAGCCACATCAGACCCTTGAAGATTTATCCCGTTACTACATCGCTGCCAATACCAAACGCAGCTCCGACCGTCGCCCAACGTAAGGAGATCAGCGATCACGCCGAAGAAGAAGCGCTCAGCAGCAAGACACCCAGGTCGGTGGTCTATCCGTTGGTAACCGTCGTGCTCGTGAAAACGAACTGATCATGTGGCACAGAATTTCCTACTCGGATGTCATCACAGTCCTCCTGGGGCCCGGCGAGCAGCGTTTCGTTCTGCATCGCGATGTTGTCTGCAACAAGTCCGCATTCTTCCGGGTCGCATGCCCATCCGGCGAGTTGACTGCCGAACACAAACTGATAGGCTTGCCTGAGATCTCCAGTGCAGCGTTCCAGCATGTGCTCGATTGGATCTATTCCCCGACACTGGCGCTGAGATGGCTGATTCTGGACGAGATAAAGTCTGAGCAGCAAACCAACGCAGTCGTCCTCGAGGATTCCGCGAATAATACTGTCATGCCGACGCACACTCTATGCGTCATCCGGGATGCCGTCGCTCGCCTTGGGATGGACCGGCTGATGAACGCAGCCATATACACACTGCTTGAGTGGGCAGACATTGATTACATCCTGCCAGCAACGATCTGTTTCTTCTGGGAGCGTACGGGGCCTGCTTCAGGTCTACGGCGCTGGCTTGTGAGGCCACTCGCTGCTTGCGTGACACTCGACGTCATGGAGACGGAGGGTGAGCAGTATCCGGCTGAGATATACCGGGAGCTGTTGAAGAGCTTTGTGGCGCATTCAGAGCCGGGTGATATGGCGCGGGTGAGGCCGACGATCGAAGATCGAGGGTGCTATCATGTGCATGGCGATGGAGAGCAGTGAAGGACTTGCAGGATGAGAACAATGTGCGAAGAAGTCGGGTGTGGTGAAGGGCGAGCGATCGGTGTCGTAAGATGGGTGATTGTCACGTCACGTCACTTCACATAACATGAACGTTCACAGTCCATCATTGTGCTCTAATGGACGGGTCGCACCTGCCTCTCCTATTTCATCCGTCCCCAACCCCACATGCATCGTTCACCACGTTCTTCTTCCTCTGAACTGCCGACCACACATTCACGCCAGCAACATCTTCACCATGGCGACCAAGCGCAAGAGCGATGGCAGCGACGGTGGTGTCAGCAAACAACTGAGGTACCGTGTTACAAGGACGTTGCTACGGCAGCTATGTGAAGCTAATGCGGTACGCCAGATCGAACTACAATGCTACGATCACCGTCCTCGTCGGCCCAAGTGAAGCTTCCTTCACCGTACACAAGGACCTCATCTGCCGCAACTCGAAGTTCTTCGAAAAGGCATGCTCCGGCGACTGGAAGGAGGCACGCGAGCGAACCGTTCGGCTTGCCGGGACCAACGCAAGCTTCTTCCAAATCTACGTGGAGAAGCTATACTTTCCAACCGCCAACCTTTACGACAACACAGCGGACGCTCTACGTCCCTCCGCGAAACCTTTCCTCGTTATGGACAGAAACGAGGTGTTGTTTCAGCTGTGCCAAATCTGGGCGCTTGGCGATTACCTCCAGGACCATGGGTTCCAGAACGCGGTGGTGGATACACTAGCCATGAACGCCGCCCAAGAAGTGCCCTCCGGTTCTACTGTCGAGTGGGTTGTCGGCAACACAAGCACGGACTCGCCTCTCAGGAAATGGTTGGTCAACGCACTGATTCCATACCTCACTTCCGCGCCACTAGCTGCAGCGCTTCTGGAGGAGCTTACAGGCAAGCTTCCAGCAGATTTCTTGATGCTCTTGCTCAAGTTGAGGGTGAAGAGTCTGCCGGCAAGCGTTAGGGGGCCCGCACCGCTGGGTGACAAGTGTATGTATCACGTGCACCCAGAGGGCACAGCGAAGTGTGCTTGATCCGTTGCGAAGGGCTGGAAGGTCGAGGTGTCGCATAGCCGGGTTGGCATGGAATGGTGGCAAGGGGTGGCTAAGGAACGTCCGGCAGCGATCGGGGTTGAGTGCGCACGACCATATGGCACGTCGGTGTGAGCTGTGTAAGATGGCGACATGCTCGATAGTGCGGGGTGAAGTCGGCCCTGCTAGACTGTACCAGCGATATCCGCTTCTCTTGGGGGCTGTCCTCTACACATGAGTGTCATGCTGCCGATGCATGGTACCTACGGCAAGCGGCTCCAAAAGCAGCTCACTTTGCCCAATCGCGGCTTCTCAAGAACATGGTCCCGCATCTCCATGCTTCGCTCAACCGTCTGCGGTGCCAGCTCGATATTGTACTGCCTCACAAAATCCATGATGAGTCTTCGTGTCCGGTCAGCTCAGCTGTGGTCCTTATTCCCGGTGGGAAACCACTAGAAATGGCGAACCGGCGAGATGCAGGTACTGCAAGGAATGCCTTTCAGAGGGGCTCGAATAGGATCATCGGGCTGGGTGTGGCACACTTCATCAGCTGTAGCCCTCGTCAGCCTGGTCTGCCGGAAAGCACATGCTGGCGCATTGATCATGAACGGCGACTGGGGTGAGATGTATGTACTGTACACTATGATACATATCGTCTGCACGGCGCGAAGCCTTCAACGCCACATCCATACCACTTCGCCACAAGCCTCGCCTTCAGCTCTTGTCGATCTTGCCCTTCCAGTCCGCAATATGGTCATTAATAACCTTCGCCGCCGCATCGACCGTAAAGTTCCGCCCTATAGCCTCCACGAAATCGCCATCCGGATCCATGAGATAAAAGTAAATGCTGTGATCGACCAGATAATCCTGCCCGGGTTTCACATCCGGCGGCGTGGAGAAGTACACCCGGTACACCTTGCACACGTCCTTCACTTCCTGCCATGTCCCCGTCATACCCAGTATATCCTCGTGAAACTCCGCCAGGTACCGCCGGATGACCTCGGGCGTATCCCGCGCCGGATCGCAGGAGATGAACACGGGTTTCATCACTTCCCCATGCTTGTCCTTCACTCTATCGATCATGCCCGCCATCTTATCTAGCTCCTCGGGACAGATATCGGGGCAATGCGTGAAGCCGAAGTACACAAGACTGTACTTCCCCTTCAGATCCTGCTCCGTGAACTCCTTCCCATCGTGGTCTGTGAGATGGAAGGGTCCGCCCACGAGCGGGCGTCCGATGCCTTTGTTCGCCTCGGCGATGCGGACGCGCGCCATGCGGGCTTTCTCGTAGCGGAAGTAAGCGGTTAGGCCGACGCCGGCGAAGAGGAAGAGGATGCCGGCTTGCCAGCTGAAGGGGCCGAGGCGGTAGCGGGACTTGGCTTCTTCGACGGTCTTGTAGGAGCGGCGCGGGCTGGAGGAGAAGGGTTGGGCGTGGTGTCGGGAGGAGTGGAGGACGGAGGGGGCGGATGGTCTGGAGCGGATCTCATGTTTGGGGTTTTGCGAGATGGAGGCGAATGTTCGTCGGGCGGGTAGGGCGATGCATCGTTGGCAGAGGGAGCCTTCTACCAGACGCAGAGGTTTCGCGAGTACAGATGCCATGTTCGGGATGTTTGGAGGGAGTCGGTGATGCGCAGCGCATTCGAATAGTTACCTTGCATACCTTACACTCTGCTCTCCATGTAAGACTTGAAGTCGTTGAGCACGGACTTTTCAGCACCGCATACTCCCACTAGCGTCGCTCAGACAGCTACCTCTCATCTTGACCTCAACCTTCACCTCACGAAGCAACACTTTGTCGATTTGAACAAGGCTGCCGCATATGACACGCCCAGCTACGACACCATCTCCTACTGCTGGGCAGAGCGTCCAGGCTACCAACCGCTCCTCATTCAATGGCACCCCCACTACAGCGCCAGCGTCTGCAGTTACACCCTACTCGAACAGCCCGCTTTCCCCAAGCTGCAATTTGGTCGTTATCGACTTCTTCTTCAACAGGAAGTGATTCTCGCGCTTTTGGGAACGTAATTTGGCGCCGTAGAAGCAAAATTCATCCAGGGTTTCTCCATTTCACCCGCCCCTCCATCTAATATGCGTGGACCGGCTACAGCCTCCTCTGAGCAATATATATAAGCCCTTCTCGCGACGCCAACGCTAACAACGAGCACCACAGTTTCTCCAAGAGGTAAGTTCTGGCGCCAGCTGCGTTTTGTTACCACGGAGATCGATCATTAACATGGGATTGTCTTTGTAAGATTGTCCTCTAAATACGCGCCAAAGAGGCAACATCCAAGTGGCAATCGCCCCAATGCCGAAAGAAGCATCGACATGCTACCTTACCCTTCGCGATCCGTTACAAGGCACGCGGTTCCGGCACCATCAACCTCACTCCTCGCCATCGCCTCAACGATGCAGGTGATGGATCCCATAGACAAGATATTCTGGCATATTCGCCCTTTATCCACAAGTATCAGCCGACCGACAGCTCTGCGAACAGCTTAAACCCGATTACAACAGCCCCCTGCATGCGATATACGCCGGTGCAACCTGAGGCGAGGATTTTGTGAGACTTGTTCCTTTTTTGACGTCCTCCCCGTCAGGCTGGCGGAACCCGGGGCGCGCACCACCCTACTGCGGCTCTTACAGGGAAGGTGTACCGTACCGTGTATTCCCACGCCTCCCTGCGCACACCCCCAACTCGCAACCGTGTGAACCGACGACGACCACGACCGATACACACGCGTGGCGTGCGTCCGTCCGCGGGGTACACAAGCTCATAGGGCAGTTGTGACGTCGATTGTCATTGCAAATAGGGAGAAGCGGTAACGCGAGCACGAGACACACTGGCAAAAAGCCGAAGGAGACGTTTGGTTTTGATGTAAAGCTATACATGCGTGATTAGCGAGAAGATGGGCCATTGCCGTCGTCGTCGTAGCGTTCATTCTTCCCAATGCCGAAGCGGGAAGACTACCAGCGAGGGAGGGAGACTCGAGACGAGCGATTCGCTGTGCATGTTAGAGAACCCTCAATGTACTGCGAAGGGAGTGCGAGACGGCATATCCGGAGCATGGTACACAGTTCATAGTATAGGCATCTACACTAACGGAGCTCGATGCTCCACGGCCTCGAGGGGAAGCAGCCACTCGATATCCCATCACTTGCTACACCGCATATCTACCTTCATCACAACCCTCTCCCAAACGCGAACCTCCTCTCCAACCCAGCCCCAACGACCAAACTACTCCCCCCGCCGCTCGCCACCATCTGAGGACTCCCAAACGCCCCGAACCGCACGTTCTCCACCCCGACATACCTACCATTACCACCAGCATTACCACTACCATTACCAGCAGCAACAGGCTCCTGCCCCCGACCACCAAACCTCCCCGGCGTCCCCGTCCCCCCCTCCGTCGGCGATAGTACAGCCCTATACCGCGGATCCCTGCCCACCCTTGCGGGGGGCTCCCACGGCTCTTTGTCGTGGAAGGAGGTATTGTCGTTGCGATCGATGGCCCACTCCGGCGGCTGCGTCCAGCGGGAAAAGTAGTCCCGCCGCTTCTCCACGGGGCCCTGGACGTAGGAGGCCAGGTTCTCGAGGACGGGGAGGAGGAGGCGGGTGTGCGCGTCGTGTTTGTTGATGACCGCGGGAGGGGTGGGCTCCGCTGGGTTGGTGGCGGTGGCTTTTTTGGCGAGTGTGCCGATCGGCGCCTGGGTGCTCGGCGGACTGCTCGTCATGTAGGAGGTGTCGGCGTCTTTGATGGCTTTGTACATGTCCTCGTGGCGGGCGAACATACTCCCGTTTTTCCACCACTCATTCAACTTCTGATCCCAGGTTTGCTTCCCCGTTGCCCGCGCTTCGTCGTCTTCGGCTTTCGCCTTGTTCTCGAAGTAGCCGAGCATATCCTCCAGCGTCTCGCCCATGCCCTTCGGCGGCGTCAATTCCTCCTGGCGTTGGGACTTGCTTGAAGCGTGAGGCGTGAATTCGGTGTTCTTCTTGCTCCAGTAGGTGTCCGGGCTGCTGTAATTCTTGAAGATCTCGGTGCTGCTGGCAGGCGTGGAGCGTGTCGCTCCGACAGTGGGAGCGAACGCCCGTGCAGTCGCCGCAGGTTGCACTCCCGCCGAGTGCATGCTTGGTGGGAGGCCGGTGGGGTTGGCGACAGTCTTCTTCAACTCCGGCAGCGAGTCTTGCGTAGCTGGCTCATCACTCGCCGCTGGACCCGTTGTGCTGCCTACCTGAGGGCTGAAGGGATCATGCAAGACTGTGCGGATGTTGGCCTGACTGAGACTGCGCTCCTTGGCCTGGTCGCTGATCTTGAAGAGCTGATGGCGCATAGAGTTGCGCACGCTTAAAGGCGCGGTCGACGTCGACGTGGATGAAGCCTCGGCGGTGGTGTTCGCCGACGGCAAAGCACCATGCTCAGCTGTGTGGCTCTCTTCACGCTGGCGAGGTGGCATGATCCGGACCGCTTGGTTGATCGGCCCACGGCGACTCAGCTGGTCGCGAGGGTCGGCAGAGTCACGGCGTTCCGATACTGCCGAGTACGTGCTGTCTGCGCCACCGGGTGGGAAGTTGTAGTCGTAGTTCAGACCCGACACCTTGTCTCCATGGCCACCAGCCGCGCCGTAACCCGGTGTGCCGGTAGGAACACCGCCGAAGGCACTGGGAAGGCCACCGTACATGCCGCGATAGGACTGCTGCGTATAAAACGGGTCCTGCATATCCGGCGTCGTGGTGCTCGGGAAGAAGTTGTTGTTGTAGGCGTCGGAGCGCGGACCTGGGGGTGGTTGGAAAGGCGGCCCGTAAGGGTAGCCAGACTGGCCGGTGTAGCCTCCGTAGCAACCACCATAAGCCGAGCTGTTGTAGTAGCCTGGGTAGCCTTCGTAGGAAAACGGTTGAGCTGGAGTTGGCTGTCTGGGCTGACTCTGCGCTTGGGTCTCTTGGGTACGCGGCTCATCGGCGGGCGCTGGATCGTCTCGATGAGTGAACGTCTCACCGAGTTCCGTAGCAGTGGGCGCCTTTATAATGACTGTCGGTGCTGGCTGGGCTGTTCGGGGATCTGGTATGGCTGCTTGAATCTCTTTCACTCCGAATGGAAGCCCCATCGCGGTGGCTTCACGCTGCTTTGCAACGGTGCGGAAATACGCGAGGGTGTTCTGCTGCAGAGTCTGGTAAGCAGTCTCGCCCTTGAGGCGATCGGCCGCCAGTTGGCCCTGGATTTTCTTGCGGATGTTGGAGTATTGGCCGATGTTGTCCCAGAGAAAGCGCTCATTGGACCATTGGTGAGCGGCGACGTCGCCGTTCGGATGCTGCACGAATTGTAGCTGACCCTCCTTGCTACCCGGATTCTCCTCGAGGTATTGATTCCCCGGAAGAGCGTTGCCGAAGACCTCGTAGATCTCGCGCGTGTCAACAGTGGCTTCGACGGTTGTCTGCTTCTGTTCCGGCTTCTCTTCGTACGCGTTGAGCTGGTCCGCAACTTTCCTATTCTTGCGGCCAGTGTACCGTTGGAAGCTGCTGGCGTCTACCGCCACGGCTTCTTGACGTTCCATGTCTGAGGGGATGGTGTTGGTAGTGCGCTGCGAGAGGCTGGACATGGAGCGACTGAGGGAGCTGTCGCGCGTTGCTGCAGCGCGGAAGGTATTGATACGGGTCTCGGTCGCGGGCATACTCACCTCGCTCGCCTGAGTGGCTGCCGTTGTGTCAGCGGTGGAGTCGAAGGGCGTCCAGACAGTCTTCTTGCCTTTGGCACGAGGGACTGGGCGGTCACGCTCGAGCGGCGGTGGGGCGGTTAGTGCGGCTTCCGCTTGTTCGATGCGCTTGGTCTGACGGGCAAGCTTGGCGGCGGCGAGCGACATGGCGGGCTGGCCGGTGGATGGTGCTGGCTGCGACATTGATGCGCGGCCTTGGTCGGTAAACGTTTGCTGATCTGCTGCGGTATCGCCAAACACAAGGTCTGAGTCAGTATCTGATCGAATAGACGATGCAGTCAGGGTATGCTGCCTGTCGCGGCTGGCGGCTCGAGACGGCGGCGGCGAAGGGTGGATGGTGGCGAGGTGTGGTGTTCCGAGTGGAAGACGGCTCGGTGGTATGGCGGCACATGGGGATGGGGATGGTGAGGTGGAAGTGAGGTTGTGCGATGATGTCAGGCGGTGGATCTTGCAGTGTGCGAGTCCCGTCATCAGGTGTGGCGTGGTGTGCTTCAAACGTCGTACACCAATCCTCGACACAATGGCCAGTTCGACAGCAGCGATGAATGCACCAGACAATCGTCGAGTATTAGCAACGTCTCCTGCAAGTCTTGTTCAGTGTCGCAATCTTCGCGGAGGAAGCGGAAATCGGAGGCTCGAAGAAGGCTTGGCTCACGCTTTAGTAGGCAGGCACGCTAAGCGGGTCGCGCCTTCCACATCTGGGCGGTTTCGTGAAACATGCAGGTGCGAGGTGTGAAGGGCACGCACAACAAATCAATATTCTTTCATGTATGCTCGACAAACACTGGATATTGTTTGAGCATCTGCTTGGGTGGAAGAGAAAGTGAGACACGCGGACGTGGGTATACTTGCATCTCCGCCCCCGGGTCTCCATCTCGACCACCCTCATCAGGAACGACCACCTGCCGTCGGCGTCTACTCTGTACATCAGGACACTTCAGCATCCGTCTCTCATCCTCCAGCTGCTCGCCCGTTCTCTGGGTCCCCCGCGACTCTGCCTTGCGTGCAGCCCTTCTCTTGACCTCGCAGTCCCCAGCCAATCATACGAGTCTCCAACCTCGTGGTATCAAATGGCAAGCGACAAGCTGTTGTGGCCGTGCCGTCCCCGTTCAAAGCTGATGCTGTTGTATGGGGCAGAGTGGAGTGAAGAACAAGGGAAGAAAGGATGTGATGTGATGAAACGCGGCGGTCGTCCAGTCTGCAGGTGAAGATGGAGGCTTAGTCACCAGGCTCCACTTGCCAAGGCGACGACGTCGACACCTCCTTCTCCTCTACCAACCTCTTCAGCAGCAACAGCAACGTGGTATGCAGACCAGACCAAGCACCGCTGAGCACGTGTATGCGCCTCCCACTCCCACCGACGTTGACATCCCGTCCTCTCGACTTCCTCGGCACGTCACCTCCCTGTGCGGGGGAGATCCCGTCCGCCCTCTGCACCACCTCCACCTCCGACTCCTCCCTTCCTCCCGCCCCGTTTGCCACCCTTGACGAGCTATAGTCAAGCACTTCCCTTCTTCGTTCTAGCTTACTCCCATATCTCCCATCATCCTAAGAACCCGCTTTTCTCTCCGTCTATATCTCATTCTAGAACACCATGACGCAAAAAGTATCGGTAGCAGACATCACCAAGCACGCCACCGCGGAAGACTGCTGGATCCTGGTCAATGGCAAAGTCTACGACCTCACCCGCTTCGCCCCAGAGCATCCCGGCGGTCCTGATAGTATGCTCGAATCAACCGTACATAGAAGATCAGACCCAACTCACACCTACCAGTGATCTACAAATACGCGGGCAAAGACGGGACCAAAACCTACAACACCTACCACTCCGCCGACCTCATCGAAAAATCCCTCCTCGACTCCGAAAAGAAAGGCGACTTTGACGAATCCACGACAACCCCAACCTGGCTCGCCGCCCAGCGAGAACCCACCACCTCCGAAACCAACCCCAACGACAAACCCCCCCTCTCCACCATCATCAACCTCGACGATTTCGAGCAAGCCTTCGCCCAAGCCGGCGCCCCAAAAGCCCAAGCCTACATCTCCGGCGCCTCCAACGACCTCCTCACCCTCAACGCCAACAAGTCCTTCTGGCAGAAACTCTGGTTCCGTCCCCGCATCATGCGCAATGTCTCCACCATCTCCACCCGCACCAAAATGCTCGGCTGCGAAGTCGCCATGCCCGTCTGGATCTGCCCCATGGGCATCGCCAAGACCGCGGGCCCGGAAGGCGAGAAAGCCCTCGGTGCGGGAGCGGTGAGCAGCGGCATTGTGCACTGCATGTCCACCGCCGCATCGATGAGTATCGAGGACATCCTCTCCAGCGCGCCCAAAACCTACCCCTTTTTCTTCCAACTCTACGTCGATCGCCAGCGCCACAAAACTGAAGCCGTGCTCGCGCAGATTAGTCAACTGGATCAGATCAAAGCCCTCTTCATCACCGCCGATCTCGCCGTCGTCTCCAAGCGGGAAGCCGACGAGCGCCTCCGCACGCAGGAGATCACGTCCGTCTACTCCAGCCAGGAGAAATCGCGGATCGACAGGAAGGGCGCCGGACTCGCGCGCACGACGGGGGGGTTCATCGACCCGGCGTTGAATTGGGAGGACATCACATGGGTGCGGGAACATACCAACTTGCCTATCGTGATCAAAGGCGTGCAATCGGCGGCTGATGCGCGGAAAGCGATGGAGATGGGGTGTCAGGGCATTGTCGTGTCCAATCATGGCGGCCGGGCACTGGACGGGGCGCCCGCGACTCTTCTCGTCCTATTGGAGATCCGACGGGATAACCCGGAGGCGTTTGAGAGGATGGAGGTGCATGTTGATGGCGGCGTGCGGAGGGGTTCGGACGTGCTGAAGGCGGTTTGTGTGGGCGCGCACGGGGTGGGGGTTGGTCGGCCGTTTCAGTGCGCGGTTTTGTATGATACGGAGGGTGTGGAGACGGCGGCGGCGAGTAAGTCGATGTCTTTCCTTTCCTTTCCTTTACTTTAACCCTTTCCCTCTTCTTCTTCTTCCTCCTCCTTCTTTCCAGCCCCCGCACGTGCATTCCCCTGCTGATCTGTTCGTGTGCGTAGTCTTGCAAGACGAACTCGAGACAGCGATGCGACTCTGCGGCGTCACCAACCTGGAACAGGCGAGAGGCGACATGTCCTTCCTCAATACGTCCGAGCTGGAGCAGTATCTACCCAAGCCCGAGGGGAGCTCGTGGTTCGCAGGGCTGAGAGCCCGGCTGTGAGCCCGGCTGTAGCAGATGACTACTGCTATTCATCAAGGAAACCCCTTCGATGTCGATGTGGACGTCGATACCATTCCTCACCGATTTGTGTGCCGGAGAGGTGGGGTTGGCTGTACGAAGACCCATATCCTATATGTACGATGGCACGCCCAGCCTTGACTTCATGTTGGACACGCCCAGCATGAGACCCAGACCCAGACACAGACACAGTAAGTTAATATGAGTTCCGAGTTAACAGAAGTAATGACCAGAGGCAAGCACTAACCCGCCTCCGCCTATCCTTCGCCCCTAATACGATTTTATCACACGTCCCTGAGTACATGTACACGTACATGTAGCTTCCTTTTTGAAATCGGCCATAATCATACACAGCATCGCCGCAGGTATCCGCCATACATTGCCCACCCACTCACCCAACCCACCCCTTTCGCGTCCGGAACCGTGTGCGTGCGGTCTGGCCCCCCGAAACAGCGACACGGCAGCCACAGTCGACCCCAGTAGTGCTCGCCCCGCCTACATTGCTCGTTCAACACAGGAAAACAAAAACAGTTGTCCAGACCCATATGATACATCTTCCCTGTCCCCCCCCCTCTCTCCACCCCATCCACCCAAGGGTAGCCCCCTCCCAGACCTTCACCTTCTTGTTGTCCTTCTGCCTAGCTCTCGCTCCTGCACCGAGGAAGAGAGAAAGCACCCCAGAGAGCCGCCTGTCCAACTCACTCACTCAACTCACTCAACTCACTCAAACTCACTCAAACGCCCCTGGTAATTTCTTCTCCTGCCCTCTAGCCTCCATCGCCCGCACCCTCGCCAAGACAGCCGAGGGCCTTCGCTCGGCTGCTGCTGCTGCTGCTGCTGGGGCGGGAGTAGTCGGAGGAGGGTTTTCCGCTGAACTGTCCGTCTGTGTTACTTCCCCTCCCCCTTCCACTTCAATTCCTTCGAATTCCGGTGTCGGTTCCGGTGACGGTTCATGCACAATCGGTATCACCGCTGCCGCTGCCGCTGCCGTGGGCTCGCTTGGCAACGGATCCTCCGCTCCACCAGCAGCGGCTTCTTCACGCCGTAATTGTGCGTCGGCTTCCGCCTGCTGCTCCTGACTGTCTGCGAGCGCGTCCTCGAACATGGGGGTTGTGGGCTCTTCGTCTTCGGGTGAGGCAGGGGCGAGCCTGTCGGTCTCCGCTGCTGGGCCGTCAATGGAGTTGGAAGTCTGGTGAGGTGGGCCGGGCTGCGAGGCTGGTTGCGCGTCCGGTTTCGATGTCGTCGGGACACTGGACGGCTCGCCCATGATTGCTCGCGCGACACTGCTCGTGCTCCTCTCTCGCTGGACCCTTTCCGCCGGACGCAGCTCCCCAACCCGTACCTGCGTCGCCTCCTCACGACCGCCCTCCCGCCCCTTCTCCGTCACGGAACTTCCCGCAGCCTCCAAATGCTCCCTCGCGCTCCTCTCAGGAATACTCTCCAAACTCGCCCTCTCACTCCTCACCCCCCTCGCGCTCCCGGGACTCTCCCCCACCACCGCCCCCTCCCTCCGCCCCATCACCTGCACGGCCGGCACCACCCCGCCCCCCAACCTCGCCCAGAACATCCGCTCCCGCAACCGCGTCGCCTCCTCCCACGCTCCCCTTTCATCAGCCTCGGCCTCGCACCGCCAGTGCCCATCCCGCAGCATCCGCAGGAAGCCGACGAAATCCCCCGCCGCGCGGATGCGGCCGAGACAGTAATCGCACAAGGGGTACCGCTGCGCGCCATCATCCTCACTCGTTCGAAACCGGTGTTTGCGGACGAAGGGCTCGTTTTTGTGACTCTCGCCGCACAAGGCGCAGGCGAAGACGGCGCCCAGGCCGTAGGATTTGATGGTCGCGTTGAAGGGTTCCACGACTAGGGAGCCGGCGAGGAGGGAGGAGAGGACGCTGCGTCGGCTGAGGAAGGAGAGGCCCGGGGCGAGGTCGAGGCGGAGGGTGGGTTCGATGTCCTCGCTTAGGACGCGTTTGTAGAATCGGCTGTCTTTGAGCGGGGGGAGTGAGGGTGGTTGGGTGTTGAAGGTGGAGGAGGAGGGGCTGTTGTTTGCGGAGGAGAAGAAGGAGCCTGGGAGGTTCGTGGAGGAGGTTGCAGCTGAGGATGCGGAGGCGAGATTTGTTTGGCTGGACGACGCAAGATTGTTTGCACTGCTGCTGCTCTGGCGGGAGTGAGGGGAGGCGCGGCGGGCGAGGGTCAGGAGCTCGTGGAAGTCGGTGTAGGAGGCGATGTCCGTGCGCATGATTGGGGCCAGAAGTTGGGAGAAGTGGAGGGGGTGGTCGGGCGCCAACTCAGACGCTGTACCGGCCGTCGGGCCGAACTGCAGCGCGGCATCCCAGGCTGCTGTCCGGGAATCGATGGGCGTGACTGGTACACTCAGATCCCCTCTTGCACCATCATGTTCGCTCTGCCGCTCCAATCGCTCCATCACTCCCTTGAGATCTTGCAGCTGTTCCGTCTGGCTGGCGAGCAATAACTCCGTATCATTCAATTGGGTCCTCAATTGGCTGCTCCTCCTCTCCGCAGCCTCCGTATCCCTCCTCGCGGCCGCGACCATCGCATTCGCCTCCTCGAACAACGCAGTCGTCAGGTTCTCTAACTCCCCCTCCGTCTGCTTCCTCGCTTTCTCCGCCGCATCCCTCGCGATTTTCTCTGCCTCCAGCTCCGTCCGCAGCGCATTGATCGTCTTATCCGCATAGCTCTTCCGCACCAGCGTCCCGCCCGCAACCAAATCATCCACCTCCTTCTTCTGCTGCTGTACTCGTGCGAGCTCTTTCTGCGCATACTCCAGCTCATGACGCGTCTGCTGTAGCGAGTCGTCCAGGTTCGTTTGGTAGTTGATCGCGTTCACCAGCTTCGTGCTCAGCATCGCCACCTCTGCGCTCAGATCCGGCTTGTACGTGTCTGAGTCCGAGGGATGCACTCCTGCGACCGAGCTGTCCGTGCTGCCGTTCCGCTGCACCGGCGACGGCGTCCGGGTATCCATCATCGCGTGACCGTCCCGCATGGCGCTTCTGGGGTGGGGCGGGGCGGCGACTGCGGCCATGCTCTTGTTGATGTGCGGGGTGGACGTGGACTTGACCAGGCGATTCGGTAGGGGTATCGGGGCTTTGCGAGGCGAGGTAGGCGAGGGGGTGACGGAGCGGGCGATGGTGGGCCGCGAGAAGGCAGCGGCGGTCAGGGACGATGCATTGGCCCAGTTGCTGGCGAGGAAGCTAGGCTATATATTAGTATGGATGTCCTCTACGCAGGTGTCCTCAAAGTGCGCACATACTCGGCCAGCTTGGCTTGGTAGGGTAAGAGGACGGGAGTGTTTGCGAATCGGAGGTGGCTTGGAGGGGGGAAGTCGCTTAACCGCCCGTTCCCGCCACTACTACTATGTCGACGATGAGGTATTCAGAGGCGGGTATGGAGGATATGGGGTATAGGGCAGACTTCAAGGCGTCAATATTCGAGATGTGGTCATGGGAGAAGTGGAAAGGACGCGATTGGAGACGGGCTAGTGTTTGCTTGGCTTGGCCCAGACTGTCACTACATGTACTCTCCCCAAAC
>NAJQ01000064.1:0-70715 GCA_005059865.1 Friedmanniomyces simplex
TTACAAGACTGATGGTAGGTGAAAGTCCTTGGGCATCCAGCTTTAGTATATCCCGAACAAGCACAAGCTCCTCAGTGCTGGTGAGATTCTTGTTGGTTGGTGTATAATCCTCTCTAGCAGTTCCTCCATGGATTCTCCTAAGGAGGGTGGTTTTGGGAACGTTGTAGGCCATTGCAGCTGCTGAGATAGAAGCGCATTGGCCAGACTGGAAAGCTGACATTGCTAGTAGTATGCTGCCTTCTTTTGGGCTGAGTTGGACGCGGTATGGTGGAGGCATTGTGTGTCAAAGATGGTGGATGTGAATTTGGTCAATTTCTGGTCCACGCCCTGCTCCGGACCACGCTCGGGTCCCCCGCGTTAGCATTTCGGCACTCTTTCTCATTCCAAGTGCCTTCCTCACATTGTACACTACGCGCTCTCTTCTTATCGCGGTCTGCTTGTCTTCATGTACATACTACAGCTACAACTTCCCTAGAAACCCGACTCCCGCCTCCCCAGCGACCCGGCAGCACCATGAAGCTCATCCTCTCCACCTCCAACATCATGGGCGCCGGCGCCTCCATCTACCGCCCCAACAAGTCAAAAAGCAACACCGAAATCGTCTCCTCCCTCCGCTCAAACTTCGAAGCCCACTCCCCTCCCCCAACACCGACCATCAACGGTAACCCCATCACCACCAATGGCGACAGTAGCAAATCCCAATCCAAACCCAGCTACAAATCCTGGACCCGCCAACCAACTCCCACCACCCTCGAAATCCCCGCCCTAGACTTCACCGTCTCCGCCCTGCAAGAGGAACGCGAACAATACGACATCACCCTCAAACTCTTCTACCTCCCCTCCAGCACCACCAGCAGCAGCAGCGGCGCCTCTCCAACCGCCGCACGCCGCGGAGCCCAAACCCGCGAAGCCCTGGATCTCGTCCTCCGAACCCTGCACATGCCCTCCGTCGACCTGCTCATCGTATCATTTCCCGGGATTTACTTCGACGAGGAAGAGGATTGCCCGGATAAATTGTCCACTCGTGGGCCGGTGGAAGCTGAGCCCGAGGGTTTGGAGAGCCAGATTGAGACTTGGAAGACGCTGGAGAAATTGTATGAGGAAGGGCTGGTGAAGAAGCTGGGGGTGGCGGAGCTGGGGCATGAGAGGTTAAAAGCTTTTCTGGAGCGGACGGGGGTGAAGCCTAGTGTTGACCAGATCAACCTGCGGGATTGCTGTAGTGTGCCGAAGGATCTTATGGCTTTGGCGAAGAGCAAGGGGGTCGAACTACTCGTACACAATGACTGTTCGAATATTTTGCCGCGCGGTACCGTGCGGGAACTCCTGGGTTGTGGGGAGGGCGGGGCAGGGGTCCTGGCTCAGGCGACGAAGACGGGGGATAAGCGGAAGAGTTTGCATGGGGAGGAGGGGAAGAACGGGAGTGCGCAGGAGGAGGGATTGAGAGGAGAGGTGCAGCCGTTGTGGGTGGTGAAGTATACGGCGGTGGTGAAGAATCGGGGGGTGGTGGAGAATAAGGGTTATTTTGCCGTGGCGGAGGTTACGGCGTGAGAGGTTGGTGATCTGGAGAGAGGGACTGGCCGACCTGGGCTTCCATTTGCCTGGCCACGGGCGATCAAGCGTCTTCGTACGGATGCCAAGGTCGATGTCCAGGATTACCCTATCAATCAAACACCATCCCTGCGCCGCAGCGCCATCTCTAATACACAGCTCGGCCCGCAAGCCAGCAGGTCAACACGACCTCGTTCGTCACCGACATCATACCGCCAACATAAGGCCAAGTCTTTCGGGGCGATGCCGCAGCACTCGCCGGGACAGCCCTCTCACCCATCCCGACGCATCCACCCCATCCGCTCCGGCCGATTCACTTTCCCCTGGATCGGCCCCTCCCTCAACGCCGGCCGCGCGTTGGCGCCGGTGTCAGCATACGGGGTGCAGAGTCTGCACTTGAACTGAAACCATACGGACCTTGGAGGCGCGCAGCGAGGTGATCGTGGCTCGCGCCGGTGCAGGGCGTGCATCATGGCCGTGTCGTAGGCGTTGCAGGCCTGGAGGTATTTGGGTTTCTGCTTGTGGTCGCAGGTGAAGGTGTAGCCTTTTGTGTACTTGCACGTCTCGGTCGGGTGGTGGGGTGAAGGGTGGTTGTTGGGGATTGTGTGGCGATCGGAGTGGTGGGATGGTGTTGGTTCGTTGCAATTGGGCTGTCCTCCTGGTCTTAGGATTGCAATGGTGTTGAGTTGTTGGAAGTGGTGGTAGGTTGGTGTAAGGAAAAAGCGGTGGAGGTTTGCCATATCGAGGCCAAGTTCTTATACTGCCTTTAGGAGACTGTGTGTAGTCACTGAAAGAGAATACGGAACGACGGTCCATGCCCTTGACTATGGCGGAGGAATCACAACCTCAACTCATGACGGACGATTCACGGGAAGACCTGGTCGACCTCTCACTCTTGGGAATCTCGACATTGGTGTCAACGACACTGTTTCCACCAGAGATCTATTGCTCGCGACGGGGACTTCACACTCGGCGGCGATCACGGACAGACCTTCTTCGGTAATCCAACGCATCTCAGCGGCTTGACACAGGCAGTAAGCACACTTCTTGGGTCTTGGGGGTCCAAAGGTTACTTTCAGCGACTATTCAAGCTGTTCAAACGCCACCCATTCCTGCGTCGGAGCGCCCCTCGCTAAGATACATCGTTGCCCGCAGGCTCCTCATACCCTATCGTTCCGTCATCAACGACATCAAGTCCTCGACGACTTTGTCTCCCATTCAAACTAACGTATCCAACCCCTGGAATTGCCATTCGGCCCCATGACTCTGCGCCCGTCGACCTGGGGCCAGCATTTGGTACACTCAATCTGCACTGTTACGATCGCGGGCGGATCGCAAAGCACAACGGGTTGGCGGTGGAGTTGCGCCCGCATGGGAATTGCGCAGCCGCTTAGGAAGATGGGTTCCTTGGTGCAGAGGCACTTGAAGATTTTGCCGGGTTCGTAGAAGCACATCTTTGCTGCGTTGTGGTAGGTGATTGAAGGATGGTGGTGAGTGGTCTTGATGGTCTCCGGTGGTTCGTTGGATCTTTGTGTGAGGATCTCCGGTGGTGTCGGGTTGTCGGAGGTGGTGGTGGTTGGGTGTGACGGGGAAGCGGTAGAGGTTGCCATAACGCAGGCAACTTTCATAATGCCTCTCGGAGACTGTGTATGGTCACTGCGAGGGAGATCCAGGACGCTGCTAAGCAGTGTGACGGAGAGGCGCCGGCGTTCTGACTGTGTATACAGCAGTCCACACCATCATACGCCCCCGAGCATGGCATGGATCGGGCTGCTTTCACTGGGACTCCCAACGGACCTACCGCCCCGCTTCCGGCTCCAACGACGACGTCGAGGCGTCTTACGAGCGCATCGATTATACCGGAATACAGCCGACGAGACCGCTGGCTGGTTGGAGAAGACAAGGCGGAAGATAAGCGAGTGAGTGTGCGCTCGCTCCTTGGCCGAAGAATCAGAAGCTAGAAAGACAGCAGACGGGGGGGCATGCGGTCTACCCGTAAGATGGCTCAGAGGTGAAGGACTGTATTGCGTGGATCACAGATTCGAGGTCGCAAATCTTGATTAGCCTATGACTACTTGCTACTTATTACCCACCTATCTACACCCTGTTAACAAGCGACCAAACGCCCTGCACAGCGCTGGAGACACGCCGTTGCAGCGACGGACTTGCGCACCCCGTCCGCAGGCCGTTCGCGAGAAACCCGGCGTTACGCGGCCATGGAACGTCTTCCTCCCCCGGATTCTCCCTCCCCATCAATCAACTCAATCGATTCAACATCCTGAAGCATCCACCCAACAGACCTCCCCTCGCCCACCCCCTGCCTCTCTTCTTCTCATTCCACAGGCCGATGAAAGGACGACGTCTCACCTATTCCGCCGACTATCCCCCTTCCCGATCTCACCCATCACCACTCTCCCCGCCTGCCGCGGCTGGCAGACGTTGCACGGAAACTGGTTGTTGTGCGGTGTCGGCGGACAGATGATGGCTTGTCGGCCGGCGAACAGGTTGTTCATCATGGGTACGCAGCGGTTGATGAGGGTGGCCGGGGTGAAGTGGCCGCAGGTATATGTTTCGATTGTGGGGTTGTAGTTGCACATTTTGGGGGTTTGATGCTGGTTGGTTAAGTCCGAGGGTGGAGGTCCTGAGGATATGGAGCTTGGAGGCGGTGGGGGGGCTGGGTTTGCCTTGCTGGGTTGATGATTGTGCCGGGAGGGTAGATGGGGTATGGCTGATTGATAGGAGGTGTGTTGGGGAGGAGGAGAGTGTCGGCGCATCGAGGGCAACTCCTCATACTGGAGCACGGAATGCGGTATACGGTCACTGAGATGGAAGGCATGGCTGGTATGACGAAGAGGCGGAGGTTTTACGCCGGTATTCCCAGCAGTCCATATCGGTATACACATCAAGAACATCAAGCAGCCAGGGTCGTCGTCCGGACCAGTCTGGCTTCACTGGTAAATGCCGATGGGCGCATACCCTCCTCTTGGGCTTCGACCACAGCTTCGGGTCGTTTTGCTATCGTAGCAATTTCCCTTGCATCGCCAGACTGCCGCCAGATGTATCGGCGACTCCACAATGGCAGCGGAGCAGCTTCAAGCCCTGATGGCGTGGTCACACGGACGGGGCCGAGGGCGCGGTGGATCGAAAGACACGCGGTTGTTTTTCAGGATGATTATCGCAGCCCAACGCAGCAGCAGCAGTCTGAACAAAGTGGATGATCGCATTATCGCCTCTAGATGCCACAAAATTGCGGCTCACAACTGCCAGGCGAGCAAATCAGAATTTCAAAAATGTACACGGACAGCTGCAATCACCAGATAGCGATGACTCTGACCTTTACAGACTCCCTGGCACCACCAGACCCAGCATCACCCAGGTCCGGACTGCCATGCGCTGTCCCTCCTGCGACCGTCGCGCCCGTGCCGGGCAAAGCCGTGTCGGAAAGCTGCACCACAAACACCTCGTCGGGCAGCTGGTCAGGCAGGTAATGCCACGTCGGCCCATTTGCTTCAACGACCTCATCCGCGTTCAGTCGCGCACTCGATGGCACGGTCTCCTTGCGAAGCTTCACCATCTCCAGCTGCCTTATCCAGTAACCATCCGGGCCCGGCACCTTAATATCGTACCGCCAGAACACCAGATCCGGATGCTCTTCGACGTCTCGTTGACGCACCATAGCCAAGGGATCCCGCGTGACTGGTTTCAGCGGCCGCCAGACTGGGTACGTTGCGTAGCGCGGCCCAACCTTAGGAGTGTTGTACAGCTCCTCGAATGCCTGGCTCACTGTATTGAGAGCTTTCACGCCGAGAGTGGCACGATAGAGCCCCTCCTCCGCGGCGAAGATCCCGGCTTCTTCCGCCGCATCGCGGAGGTCGTGGTGCGAATAGCGGAGGGCCTGCCGCGTGCCCAAGGGCGTGGTGTCGTTACGCGGGATGCGTATCGGCTTCGCCAGACCCGGAACGAGCGCAGCACCTTCGACACCGCGTACCCGGTGCGTCACGCTGAAGACCTGCTTGCAGCCCGTCAAGCATTTGACCAGGGTGGCGATTTCCGGGCAGTAGACGTTGTCCATGAGTTCCGCGTCTTGGAAGATCAACGTCCCGCTAGCTTGGTTGTGCAGTAAGCGATGTTTGATGGCTGTGAAGCCGTTGTCGCGGAGAAAACGCTTCGCCTTCGCCATATCAGCGGCCTCGCTGGGACTGGCCAAGACGGTCTCGCGGAGGCCAAGGAGTGTACGCTGATGGCACATCTGCGTTACACGGACGACACTCCCGACCATGACGACAAACGGCCAAACCGCCCTGGCGGAGATAGACAGCGGCCCTCTGGAGTGTCCCCGTCGACATATCATCGTCTAGAGCAATGTTTGGCGAGGAGTCCAACACCTCGTCTGGTACGCCTAAAGGCTATCCACGGCATGTAACGGCCGTGTCGCACGTCCTTGAGAACAATCCGTGGGACATGAAGAACGTCAAGGGCAAGCCTGTACGCTTTCTCCTGTCCACGACCAACTTCCGCAACATCGCTCCGCAGTTCGCCATCCCAGCATGGAAGGCCGGCGGTACTGTTGTCATGCCACCACCATCATCGTCTGGAGGCTTCAATGCGCCTGGGACGCCCGATGCTATCGAAAAGGACGGCGTCACAACTTTGCTCCTGATGCTGCATCTGCTCATTGGTGAGCTTTCGTTTCCTTCTCGTCAGCTGGACTCCCTCGGCGCAGTGGGTGGGAGCCGACATCATCACGAAAGCCCGCAAAGCTTTCAACCACTGCCGAGTCTCGTGCACTCACGGCGTGACCGAGAGCGGCGGCATTCTGATCTGGCCTTCCTTCAACAAGCCAGTGGAGAAGATTCCCTACTACAGCAACCATTGTCCGATCGGAAAGCTGGTACCAGGCGTAGCGGCTCGTATATGGGATGACGACGGGAGAGGATGACCACACCGGGCGAGCACGTGGAGCTGTGCTTCTGCGCTGAGAGTGTGGTGAAGCGCTACGTTGATAACAATAGCCCGGGTCTTTCTTTTGGGACGAACTAAGCATAAGATGGTTCCGCCCTGCACCGGAGACTTCTCTGTCATGGACGGAGACGGCATCATCTTCATCATTGGCCGTATCAAGGATGTCGTCAATCGTGGGGGGGGATCCCGATCACGCCTGCTGCGCTGGAAAGCTGCATCAGAGAATACACTGGCGAACAGACTTGCATGATCGCGACCTCAGATGCTCGACTGGGTCAGGAACCGTTCACCATACTCAAGGCTCGAGGCACCAGGTCCGAAGAGGAGATCAAGGTGCATGTGATAGAGATGTTCGGGAAGAATTATTCGCTTGCCGGCGTCGCCTCGCTGGGAGACCTGGGCTTGGGTGACTTGGCGCTCAACTTTAAAGCCAGAATTTTGATGTTCGAGTTGAAGAAAAGAGTTGCAGACTTCCGGAAAAACAAGGACGAGTAGTACCGTGATGTGTTGTGTGGTACACTCAACACATAGCTGAAGTCTTCAATTCTCCCTTCAACCGCCCCGCCACTTCCCGAACGTCTTGTACTCGTCGTACAAACTCCGCAACACCGCCCTTTCGCCATTGTTCATAGCAGTGCTGAGGGACTTGACAGCATCGGCATTGTTGATTTCCATCGCTTCAATCATTGCCCAAAGCCCAGGCACCAATGCTTCTCTCACTCCTTCGCCTACCGCCCCCTTGAGCACTTGCGAGCAATAGTGGTGCAGCACATATTGTATGTACCTTCCAACGTGAGCTTGTGCTTTACGCGCATCGTCCACAAGATCGGAGGCTCCCGGCTTGCCACGCAGCTGAGGTGGATCGCACAGGAGTTGGAGCACCCTGCTCATTGCGCGGGCATGACGAGTTGTCAGGGGTTTGTGTGTCATGTCCAGGCTCCTAGTCTTGCGGAAGAAGTAATTGATCAGCGTCTGGAGCAGCTCCACGACCATGTGTAAGCGCTCTCGGAGGCGTGACCGGTGTTGCTGGAGCAGGACCGTGGCCACACGGCAAATATCCAGAAACAAGATTCGTTCGCGGGACACTCGCCGCGCTGCTAGTGCGTTCATGCAGGCCAGCGTCGCCTCAACACTATGCTGGTTTGTCATGAATGGCCTCGATTGCAGGACCAAGATGAGACACTCACAAGCCCGACGACAGCTCGTGAGGTCACCAGCCTGAGTAATGCCGCCGAGCAAGCGATGTAGGAAAGCCTGTGGTGGTTTCTGAAGGCCAGACGGTTCCACAACGAAATCTTCCTTGCTGAGGGTCGACAGGACCACGCCCAGTAGCAGAAGAGAAGTACCAGACGGTTGCCTGTTACCGGGCAAAAGCACTTGCAGACGTTCGATCCTAGTACTAGCATCGGTACTTTGGCAGGCGGTCGAGAATGCAGAGAGGACGGCTGCATGTTCTCTCGGCGGCAAGTTTTGGTCGAGCAAGCTGTTCGCCAATTGCACGAACATGTCATTGTGAGCGGGTTCCGTAAGTTTCTCCCGAGCGAGACACTCTAGGCATCGTAGAAGAACAATACTGCGACTGTCTGCCAGGATATTGGCTAGGCTGTCGGTCCGATGTTGGCGCACAATTTCGAAGATAGTGTTCACGAGTGACTGCTTCTTGTCGACCGCCATGCCTCCACGCCGCGGCAGGTTGGCCAGAGCACTCAGGATAGCCACAAGCGCCATCTGGCGCTCTTGGTCCGCCTTCGCTTCCTTGGCCAGCGTCTCGACATCTCGGATGAGGGCGTTGACGTACGACTCGATGACCTCTACTCTCATGCATTGCTCCAGCAGCTCTGGTCGCATGTGCCGATCGAATTGGACGAATGTTGCCTTCACCAGGCAGAGACGGTGTAAATCATGGGCGAACCCGTTGCCATTCGCAGCCGCATCGACCGTGCTTTCCGCCTCGGCTGCAATGGCGAGTAGACTTGCTTTGCCGGCGTTTCTGCTCTGGTGGTGCAGCAAGTGCCCAACGACCCGACCAGCAAGGCATTCCAGCAGGTCCAATATCTTCCCGTCAGCCGGAGAGGCGATGTCTTTGCCTCGTTCCAGCATGCTCCCAAAATGGGCTTGTTGCCATAGCAGTGCTGCAGAATAGACGTCTGCCGTCAGACAAGGCTCCTCAAGAAGCTGCACTAGCAGTGAAAGCCGCATTCGCGCCAATTCGGGGCCGTGTCCTGCAAGCGGTAGTAGTGCGACAGCATTCAACATGTGCTCACGCTGGCCAACGGACAGCGCTGCAGCTGGGACCTCGAGCATTTGTTGCACCGCCGCAGACGCCCGATAGGTATTCTGCTCCATATTGACCTTGCCAGGCGATTCGAGGTACGCCAGTGCCGCATCCACCATTGCCTTTGTCACAGTGCTTTGCGGTCGTTGAGTCGATGACGCGACAAGTGCGCGCTGCCCATCCCTGCATGAAGTACAGTCCATTCCAGTCTCCACCTCGTCCAGGCGTTCTTCGAAATATTCCTTTACGAGCCAACCATGGGTGTCGGTCAAGCCTCCATCCTGGAGAAGGCCAGGAGCCCGAACAGATGTGGACAATTGCTCTGCGCTTAGCCCCTTCGTTGCTTGCGTGTACATGTCAGGTACCCGGGAACTGTGAGGCCGCAAGAGGCCAACGAGCGTGAGGGCGAAAGATCGAGCATTACGAACTGTGTCGACAGTATTTTGTTCGCCCGACAGAATACTCCGCGCCCTGATCACTGCGTCTGAGGCCAGGATAGACAATGCGCGTTCCACGACGACTTCTTTATTAGTTTGCTCTGCTACCCACAAGGGAAACCACAGACTCAATGCCGTCGTCAACAATTTCCAGATGTGATGCAATCTTCTTGAGCCCATAATCGAGTCATAGTGGTCGAAGCTCGTCAAAAGCTCATCAAAGAGAGCCTCAACGTCGGTATGAACGGCGTCCAGCAGGTCGCTGCTCCTGATACCGGCGAGTACAGCCTGAATAAGGACAGTGTCGGCGGGTAGTCCCATCTCGGTGATATCCGAACTCAAGGATTTGCGTAGGCGGCCAACAATCTCAACGATCTGTTCCTGCGTCAAGGACGTCTCGACGAGGTCGCTGAACGAATGACCCAACTGGAGCCAGACGCGATCTTTGTCCACGCCACGCAAGAGCTGCTGTTGCCAGAGGTCGATGAACGTTGAAAGACTTCTGCTTTTTGCAAAAGCTTGCATGACCGGGATTAGGACATCTCGCCGCCGGAGGTTAGACAGGTCCAGATCAACGAGCTGCCGTGAAGAGTCCCTGAATCCTTCCGCTTCCTCCTCGGCCCTCGACACAGCGTGGAACAGCCTCGCCGCAAGCTCCGTGTTGGTGAAGACATTGGCATCGAGCGCGATGGCCTGCGCAACAAGATGCCATGCTGTCTCACTGCTGTTGTCGGAGTCGTCCCCAAGTTTGGCGTGAGACTTCACTAAATTCTGCAACGTATCTTTGGAAAGCGAAGCTCGACTGCCAATGACGGAGAGCATGGCGGTGAGCGTCTTCGGATCTTTCAACTTCCCATCCTGGACCAAGCAATCCAGCAAAGTGGCGAAGACCACCTCGTTCCACGGACGCTCCTTCGTGCGCTGACGTTGATTAGTCGCTGGCGCACATCGTAGAGCAACGTCCAGTAAGGTGGGGAGAGAGTTCGGGGCCACTTGGTCAGACGCAATGGCTACCTTGACCGGGTGAAGTCTGTCACTTAGACCGGTAGGCGTGACCTTCAAGTGGTTTTTCCTGGCGTGTTGTCGCTGGTTCTCGTGTGTGTCGAAGAAGCTGAGGCGAGCTGGAGAGAAAACGTGTCTAGCCAGCAGCGTCTCGAGTCTTCGCCTGGAGTCACTCTCCTCATCGCCGTCGGTGTCCTTTCGCTTTCGCTTCGTAGGCCCGACGCTAGGGCTGTGTGCCAACATTGCAAGAAGCGCCGCCGCCGGCACCAGGCAATGCTCGGCAAACATCTCGTCTTCGTCGCCGCGCTGCTTTCTGAAGGCCCATATCTTCATCGAAGGGTCTAGTAGAGCGTACGGGATGGTCTTTGATGTCGACCCATTGGCCGCAGTCGCTCTGAGGGTAGCCTTCAGCCACGTCCCACTGAACGTTGCCGCTTTGGTCGCATCCACACCCAAGAGTGCTTTGAGTGCCGCGCCCCTGCCGTCGTTTGATAGGTCGAAAAGAAGGTCCAGACACGATGCGACGGCGCCCAAGAGCTCGAAGTCCACTTTCTCATCATGTAACGTACTCTGTACTATCTGTACGAGGTCCGCTGTCCCCAGTAAGATGGCAAGTCTCTCCAGAGGTAGCAGTCGCAGACTAACGGCGAGCAGGTCCCACGAGTCTGCACGGTTGCGGATAACTGCAGACTGCTTGAGTTTTTCCAGCAGCCACCTGAGTACCATGTCGGCCCTTGCACTGTGTGTGCATAGTTGCTGTGCTTCATTGAGTTGCGACTCGAGGTCTAGGATGGTGTCGAGCGCCTTGAGGCGTTCGAGTGATGAGCGCTCCATTGTTAGTCGTAGCGATACCCCAGTTGCTCCGGAATTCTGCGTGATCACCCTAGCGATACCTCCATATTTGCTGACGGAGGAGACGATGCGAGAAGATGTTCGAACTTTTCTATATGCACGGCGTCCGAGTGTTTACTAGCGGCTGCGGCTGCGGAAGATCCCGTCGTAGCTTTCACCTGCAAGGTTCCAAGCTCTCCTGCGGTTGTCGTGCCATTGCGACCTTGGACCAGCCACGACTTCAAGCACAACAACCGTATCCTCGGACTCAATCGAAGCGCGTGCGACCTAAAGGCACAATGGCTGACTCCACCTCCGCGCCCGTCGTGCCACCGCCGAACCGTCCGGGCAGACCCATGAGCGAAGCGCTGTTGAACGAGAAGGTACGCTTGCCGTTGAAAAATGGAAGGATAATCAAAACGAGCCCCGCGGAGAGGCATTGGAATACAAGAGCACTCGGGTCGTAAGGGGAGCAACTCGGAAGGCTAATAACAAGCGACAGTGGGACCATTGCCTCAGCACACTCCTCATACGAAGCACGATCGGCGCGGGATTCGGGGTGATCTTCTCGGTCTTACTGTTCAAACGGAGAGCATTTCCGGTATGGCTAGGTACAGGCTTCGGAGCGGGAAGGGCGTGGGAGGAGTGCGATTCGGTACGTGTATACTCCAAAGGGTACAGAGCGCATGGCTTGGGTTCTGCGCTCGGAGACACAGCACATCTGCGACACAATTGGCAGTTTTACCACGGGCTTGCTTTACATTCGATGTTGCGACTTTGTACTCCCGCTAACAATCATCGCAGAGCTTCAAGCGAGCGACTGTCCCGTCCCGTGACGGCCTGAGGGTGTTGCGCCCATGAGCGACATTAGAAGGAAGACGCTTTCACCAGCAGACAGGACGAATCGAAGGAAGCGAGCAAGAGGCCGCGAGCTCACAAGTCGCCAACCTCACCAAGCGCGGACCGGCCTCGGCGGGTGCACTCACTGTACATATACCTATTACTAAGACCTGTGCCTAGGCGCGGATGTGTGATCTTCAAACAGAGTGTATGAGGCGTTGACCTCACCGAATGATCTCCAGATTCATTTCACGCCAACTTCGTGAGTCCTATGGAAGCTGCGGTGAACCAGGTCGATTACATGGAAACCAGCCTGCCAATAACCGCACCGAAGCCATTGACGCTCTCAGTCGATGGCATCGTAAGTGCCTTTGCGGCAGGTTATTGCGGGAGCTTCTGCCCTGGTCTTTGGGTCTTTATTGATTGCTTGCGAAAAGACATGCTAGAACTCCTTGCAAAGTCACATGACGCGACCGGAAATCGGAAATCATACCGCCGATAACTCCACGACGTCCACCGCGACATCGCCCACGCTCCGCACATATATAACAATGTCCCCGGGAACGTGAAATTGTGTAACAGCCCATAGCATACCTCACCGTCGTGCATGAAACCGAGGACCCCAACCACCAGCCATGGCCGCAATCTTCGACCTCAACGACCCTCCTCCCCCCTCCACTACACCGCAGCCCAAACCGCCCTCCTCCTCCTCGACTACCAAGGCTTCATCATCTCCCAGCTGGCGGAAACCGGCACCGCCGCCCTGGCCACCGCGGCACGGATGCGCACCTGGGCGCTCGAGCACGGCGTCACGGTCGTGCATTCTATCGTGGATGTCCATGCTACACCACCTGCGGTCTGCAAAGGGGGCCCGCGCATTGTGGCGATGCTGGCGGGTATTAGGGACGACCGGGAGGCGGTGGAGGAGCCGGAGAGTGTGGCGTTTGGTGGGGAGAGAGGCGAGTTTGTTGTTTTGAAGCCTCCGGGGGTGATTTCGGGGTTGAAGTCGCGTGGTGCGATGGAGTTGCTGGGTGACCGAGGGATCAGGTCGTTGATTATTTGTGGTTTGTCGACTTCGGGTGCTGTTATGAGGACGGCGGTGCCGGCTACGGATGACGGGTTTGTGGTTAGTGTTATTAGTGATGCGTGCGCCGATCGGAAGGAAGGTGTGCATGAGATGGTATTGGGGACGTTACTACCGAATAGAGTGCATGTGGCGAGTGCGGATGAATTCCTTGGAGAGTGGGAGAAAGTTGGCGGAGGTGGGAAGGGTAAGGAGGATAAGAGGGCTTGATGAGAGCGAGCTGTATCGCGGAACGCACATCCGCGTGATATGACCAAGGCGCGTACGGAAGGTGGTTCTCCTTGCTCGTGTGTGGACATAGCAGCTTCAATAGTGGGCGAGATGGTACCTAGCATCAGGGTAACTTTCGCAGACTGTCATTGTTATCTTGCTCACGTACTACGTAACTTCCCTATCTGTCATACGCTCATTGAACCTAGTCAATGATGCCCAATGGAAGAAGGCTCACATAGTCCAGCGGCGCCGGCTCCGTGCCATCAGGCGTTCCCACAATCTTGAGCATGTCGCCTTTCGTCACAGTCACATTACTGAATGTAATGCGCATCGCGGAATGACCATCGATGTAGATGGATGGGGTGTGGCCAAGAACTCGCGGGCCCTCACTGTTGCCGATCCAAGGCTTCAGGTTGCTGGTCCACTGACCGATCGTCTCATTGTTGAGGCTGACGACGAAGTGCGAGGCGCCGCCGAACTGGTCGAAGTAGTTGACCGCGACGTCGTACGTGCCTGACGGGCAGGTGATCATCGTCTGCGCCGTGCCAGTTGTGGTGTTGGTGGAGGTGACGATGGCGGTGTAGTTCGATGCTGCTTCGAAGGGGATGACGGCGTACGGCATGTAGCCGTCCAGTTGCATATTCTCGGCCTCGATGCGGTAGGGATGGTTGCCGACTCTCTTCGCATCGTCCGGGATGCCGGAGATATTGTGGTAGAAGTTCGAGATAGCATCACGCCAGACGAGGGAATGGCCGGCTTGGAACACCTGTCGGAAGAGCTGGTCATAGTAGCGCTCATCGTCGATCTTGCCTTTAAGCGACTCCCACATAGTGGCGAACGTTTGAGCAGTCGCAGCGCCGGCATAATGCTGGTCGTAGAAGTCTTGGATAACAGTCTGGCCGGAGTGCAGAAGACGCGTGTAGTTGACATGGTGGAACCAAAGCAGCAGGTTGTCAGGCGTGGTCGCAATGTTTTCGTACATTTGGGCGATTTCAGGCGGGTAGTTTCCGGAGAAGCCAGTTCCGTTTGATACTGTACGGTCCATGCCGATAGTCGTGTGATCCGCACGAGTCCACTGGCCCCAGATAGTGTTGTCCTGAGTCTGCGGGTTTGGTCCGAAGTGGGTGTAAAGAATGTCAGTGAGGGTCTGTTCGCCCAAGTTGCCGGAGTAGTTCTCGTAAGCGGGCCAAGACTCCATCGAGATCTGAGTCATGGTGTTGATGACGCTCTGGTCGGCGCTGAAGGTCAGACGGATCCATTCTTGCAGGAGGTTTTGCGGGTCTTGGGTAGGGTCCCATGCCAATCGACCAAACGCGTACAAGTTTGACATCGCCATGTGACTGCCAATCCAGGTGTCGTTCGTGCCAACGTTGACCACCCCTGCGTATCCACCGAGTGAGTGGTTGAAGCGCTGACCTGAGACAATGTTTCGCACGAGCGATGACTCGTTGTCCACACGGAGGTCGAAGTCGAGGATGGTTTTCCAAAGCGGTGGGAGATACACTAGGTGACACTGCTGTCCAAGGTACTCCTGTGTCACTTGGAGCTCGATGGCAGTGTTGCTCTTGGGAATATTAGCAAATAGTGGCGAAGTGGGTTCTCTAACTTGGAAGTCGATCGGTCCATATTTGATCTGTATTATTCTGCAGCACGTGTCAGTACCGCGACAGTACTCCGAATGCAATATGCTTACACGTTCTCGTCGAATTCGCCGTCAAGCGGCTTGAAGAACTGAATCTGGGCGTTGGCCCGGTCGGCGTACCAGTCCGTCTCGTTGAGCGGGTTGTAGACAAAGGCTCTGAACATCACGATTCCGCCGTATGGTTGGAGTGCCTTGGCGAAAAGATTGGCACCTTGGGCGAGGGTGCGGTTGTAGGTCAAAGGACCCGGTTGACCCTTTAAAGCTTGTCAGTATGGTGGAAAGTATGCGAGGAACGATCTGCTCACTTCAGAGTTGGCCTTGACTAGATATCCAGCCATGTCCGGGACTTGCTGATATATCTGATCCGTCACGTTGGTCCACCATGTTACCACGGACTCATCGATGGGATCGAAGGTAGTGAGGTTCGCCTGACCCTGCACGCCGCTCGTGGGCGAGGAGAAGAACAGCGAGATGCCGACCTGCACGCCATACGGCCGCATGACATCGGCTATCCGGCCAAGTCCTTCGATGTTCTGCGGCGTCAAGAGGGAAGCATTGGCGTTGACGTTGTTGACAACCACGGCGTTGATCCCGATCGAGGTCAACAGACGAGCGTACTCGGCCGTCCTCGTGAGATTGCTGACTATGACGCCGTTGGCAAACCAGTTCGAGTTGCCGGCGAATCCACGCTCGATACTGCCGTCCAAATTATCCCACTCGTTTGTCCATCTGACGGGGGCATCCGGGTTGCTGGCGTAGGCGACCTTGGTGAGGTTGCCCTTAGCGAGCATGGACAGGTAGGCGAACGCGCCGTACAGAGCACCGCGTTCATTCATTCCCAGAATCTGGACGGTGCTACCCTCCGTGCTGAGCCAGTAGCCATCTTGAATGAGGTCGGGTGTATTGCTGAGACTTCCGTAGGCCTTGGTGTACTCATCGAGCGTGCCAACGACGACGGACGAGCCCGCGTCCCAGTATGAGTGGTGAACATTGCATTGTTTGCCGTAGATGCTCTGGATTCCTTGCTGGAGCTCCTGGCCGGCCACATATACCGGGCTGGTCGTCGATGTGTTCAGGGCAACAATGTGCGAGGGGAGCGAGGCGTGGTAATGCTCGCCGCCCTGCAGCGGTGCGTATCGCAACCAGGCAGCTAGACCATTCTCCGCCGCAGCGAGGCTGGCACACAGCGAGACTGCGAGAAGACGAAGCATCTTAGTCACCTACCAAAGAATATGGGTAATGAAGCGTGCTGTCGCGGGCTCCTCGCGCTCATATACTGTTACAAGCGTCGGCATTTGATCATGCTGCACGATGACCGCGGCCATCCAGAGGCTCAATGGAGCTTCCTCACTCGGGGTGAAGAACCACGTTCGGCTCACGAGCCGTGCCATTCAGGCTGTAGCGTGAGCGTCGGTTCCTGGCGGTGGGACCATATCAGGAACATGTATGTGAGCGGGGATGCGGAGGTGGTGAAAGCGGAGGTGAGGTGAGGTTCGGCTGAATTGGCGTGGTTGGGTTGCCGGCACGAGATTCTCCGCGTCACGGGACGATCAAAACGATATTAGCAACTCTGAGTATGGTTGGTCGACGAGACATACGTGCCACAAGGTCATGCAGATTTCGCAGGTGGTGCGAAAGCAGAAGGAAACAGGGAGGGAGCCTTCAATGCGAACGGGAAAAAGTTAACACATTTGCTGCGGACGCGGTCTTCTGACGGTTAGCTTCTACTAACAACAACAGTATGGCGAGAGAATATGGCTCACTCGAACGCGCGCGGGTCACCCCAGTAGAGTATAGAATCAACTTAAATCTACCGCCTTAGACCACTCGGCCACCGCAGCAATTGTCAAGGGCGAAGAGAGCAAAGCTCCGTTGCCACTCTCAGAGCAGGCGGGACAACCCGCGCGGTTATATTTAGCTCTGACATTGCCACCCGACGTTCTCCCTGAGCACGATGCAGCAGAAATGGTCAAGAACACAGATCAGCTGTGCACAACTTGAGGGTTCATACAGATGCCATGCTATCGTACATGCTTCTACAATCATATGCGGAACTCCAGGCGCCATCGCTCAACCCTCGTAACTCATGAACATGCACCGGACATTGTCCCCAGCCCACCCCCATGTACAACTTATACATTGCCCGCCGCTTGCGCCTTGGAGATACGATCCAAAGCCTGTATAGCATCCCACCTCTCCTGCATACCGCAGCTGATCCCCTTCCCCGGCTCCTTGCCCGGCCAGTAGGGCTGCGCCAACCTACCCTTGTGCTCCTCAGCGAGCTGAGACTGTGTGCGGGCTTCAAGCAGCCACTCGTCCCAGACATCGGTGCGTGGCGCCGCGTTGCCGTTCGTCGCCCACGCGGTGGATTTCGTGAGCATGATCGCCTTCCAAAGCGCTTCCGTAAAGTAGGGGTTCTCGTTTCCGCCAACGATGCCTTCCTCCATCAATTCGTAGCAGGAGAAGTCCCAGTGCAAGTGGGGCGGCACCGCGGCAGCGATCCAGTAGAGCGCATTGATGATAATGTACGCACCCGCCCAGGCGAAATGAAGCTCTACTCTTGCATTTGCCAGAGCGACGACGCCGAGCATAAGCATCAGAGTGCCTACGAGGGAGATCAGGCGGTATATCGCAGCACTCGTGATCATGTAGTCGATCTCCTCGGGTGCATAGAAAAGTGCACGTGCGACCTCTTCGTCGCACTTGACGACCAGGAAACTGCCGTTCGGGTAGCGAATGACGGTATCGCCAGCTAGAGCGGACTCGGCACGCCTTTTCGGAAGTTTCAGGCGCCAACTGTTGCTGATGCCAGTTAGGGTGGAAAGCAGAGAGAGCGATATGGTAGCAATCAACGACATCCCGTCACCGAACACGATTGAGATCGTGAAGAGTGAGACGGACAGCGTGGAGCCCAAGAGCGTGACATATGCCAGTGGGCCTGCCGCTTTTGCTTTGACCGAGGGCTCCATTGGTGTGTGTGTGCTTGCTCTTGCTTTTGACTTTGCAGGCTGGCCGCGAAAGGTCCGCTCTGACCACGAGGTCGTCGTTGTGGGCGGCCTGGTGCTCTTGTTGATCCTGACACACCGGACCATGAAGTTGGGCATCTCCTCGGCCCTGTACGAGGTCAGTAAGCGTGCAATTTAACAGAATGGACGGTAAACCACTTTGACAACAAAACTGCGGCAACACGATGGACGTGATCTTTGCCATTGCCGTTCAAGACTCCAGTCACAATTGCCTTGGTCATGGGCTCCAAAGTCGCCGGTCGGGTAGGCCAGAGTAAAGCTTGCGGCGCCGGCATGAGTCTTGGGAGGAAGGACAAGCTCGATAGCGCCGACACCTGAGCATTGGCAGTCAGCGATCCTTCTCCCGAGATGGCCAGGAAGCCCACGATGTCCAATTGGAACTGGTCGAAGGACGGGGGCCACAGCATCTGCCATCCAGGACCCCAGCCCGGCCCGGGCATGGAGATGGAGCGTTGTTGCCGCCGCTCATGATTGCAGTCCTTGAGATGGCTTGTGAGCAGTGGGTCGTAAATCAAAGGGGTAGGGAGGTTGGCTAATTAGTTCAGCGCGGTCAGCGGTCGGCGAGGTTACGGACGAGACGAAAGGATGCTTCCTAGTCGCATAGTACAACAACCAAGGCTATACCCCTTGAGCCCGCCCCGTCAGGCCATGAATGAGCGCAGCGAGGCAGAGAAAGGGTGCGGCCTCAAGGCTGAGGTGCGCTGTCGAGCGTGTCTCAGCCGTGACCAAGTCTCAAGCCCCACGACCGTCACCGGTCAGACAAACGGCGTCTGCCACATCGGCGTTATGCTTTTTGCGCAGCGGGGCGTCGCCGCGACCGTATTGCACAGTGATGAGGCAGCATGGGCGGCGACAAGAATGCTGCATGCCCATCAGCGAAGAGCAGATGATGTGGGTGGACGGACGTCGAGATCCGATCTTGACGACCAGACGAGTGAAGTAGTGTTTCTGCAACAACTCGTGGGAACGGACGACAATTTCGACAACAGCCTTGGCGTCGCGACTTGGCGATTGACTTCCTCTCGAACATGAATGTGAATACTCGAGTTCAGAGATATGCTTTTCTCTTGTGAGGCTTTTTCCGAAGAGCTCGCTGGCCCCATAGACATTCCGACCCTGTCAAGGCTAGGCACGTGGAGTATTGGTCGCCAGAAAGGAGGCGCAGCAAACCGAAGCCTCCCAGCCCGCTTCACAGATTCGTCCTCTAAACTCATCTTCATGCTCACTCACCTTGGCAGCAATGGCATCTTGACTCGGAGTTTCATTGCGATCATTAGGTCGCCCGCCGTAGACGCCAGGCACGACGGGAAGGCTGAAGTCTGTGACCGCCCTGCTGTGCTCCGCCGAGGCCCTCCCGTTCGATAGGGTTACACAGAGCAGTCAGAGGCCGCTCTGCTGAAGTGAAAGCCGCCATTTGATATAAACACTCCAAGCAGTCGGTGCAGCGCAGGCACCATCCAACATCTGCCAAAGTATCTTCAATTGCTGTTTCCAGTCGCGCCATTAGCTTACCATGTGCCAGGGGGAGCTTGGTCACGTATTGGATGCTAAGTCTGATCGATCGTATACGATACAGCACGTCTACATCCTGGTGGTGGTAGCAGTGGGCATGCTTAAGGGCAAGGTATGATTCCCGCATCTTCGCTCATCCTGCGCTCACGTAGACGATGTGGGTTGCCTTGCCATAGCTGAGTTGCATGGAGCGAATGCTTTGATGAGCCTCACAACGCTTCGTTCACAGGGCTGATTCTCATACAGCTCAAACGTAGAAGGGATCAAGAAGCCGCGCATCCCGCAAAGGAGGACGGTGACAGCTCCATGTGCGGACTGCCCCCACTACCATTGCCGCAGAGAAAACGGTCAGAGAAGGCTGGCTCGCCAGTGTTGACGAACCCGGACACAGCACGACTCGCCATGCCCAGCCCAGAGGATGCTAAGGAGCTGCTAGCCGAGAGCATCAAAGCCGCCGAGATCTCACCTGGCTACAGACGAGATCGAGGGAGCCTTCTAGCCGCCGAAAAGGAAAGAGTGTGGTACGCTAGTGCCAAGGCGCAGGCCTCCCCTGTTGAGCTGAGAGTGCAAGACATCTCACTCCGGATCCGCGAGAGTGAGCGAATCGACCCTGGCCTATATGGCAACCTGCCCAGCGAAGCCGTCCCGAATTCAAACACGCGTGATATGGGCGGTCGCTTCCTGGCCAACAAGCCCAGGATAGACCAGAGTAAGATGTTCAAGATCGCCCAACGGGTGCCAAAGGGTTGTCACCTGCATATCCATTTCAACTCGGAGCTGCCGCCGGAAGTATTGCTACCGCACGCCAGAAGTTCCGGGATGCAGGAGACTATGTACGTCCGCACTACCGGACCTTTATTAAGAAGAGAAGACTTCGCACCTGCGGAAGTGGTGTTCAATGTGCTGTCCAAAGAGACCAAGAAGGCCGATTGCTTCGCGGCAGATTACAACCCGGACGTGAAGGACCCGAACAACTCACCCTGGATGCTCTGGGCCGACTTTCGAAGATCCTTCCCTGCGGACGTTGAATGCGAAGAGAAGCCGGAAGGTCTCGACAATGCCGAGTGCTGGGCTCGCGAGAAGATGATCGTCACGCGTCAGAATGCGTACAATGACGGACAGACGCATAATGGCGCCTGGGCATGCTTTAACCAGGGTACACGTGCTTTCAAAGGATTGGTGAACTACGAAAGCGTTTACCGTTGGTACATCGGGAATGCGATAGACAGCATGGTGCGTGACCGCGTGATGTATGCTGAGCTGCGGCCCATGCTCATGGATAAGTCGATTCCGTCTGATGACGGAACCCGCAAGCTCGACCACAAAGCCCAGATGACGATCATCTGTGAGGAAGTGCAGAAGAAGCGCGATGAGATGGAAAAGCAAGGACAGCTTGACAGGTTCCCATTTGGCCTGAAGATTATATATTGCACGCCAAGAAGCATACCGAAAGCCCGGATGCAAACAGAGCTCTACGACTGCATCAAGCTGAAGCTGCAGTTTCCGGACCTAGTCTGCGGCTTCGACCTCGTAGGCGCCGAAGACCGCCCCAACTCCATCGGCTTCTACGCGGATCTACTTGTAGGCTTCGCAGAGACCTGCAAGACCCTCGGCATTAGCATACCGTTCATGTTCCACGCCGGCGAATCCCTGCTCGACACCGGCGGCTCCTTCAACCCGGACAAGAGCAATCTCTACGATGCGTTGCTGCTGAACTGCAAGCGTATCGGGCACGGGTATGCTCTGCTTAAGCACCCTCTACTCATCGAACGGTACAAGAAACAGAACATATGTCTCGAGCTATGCCCGATCTCGAACGAGCTGCTGCACTTGTGCGGTAAAATACGCGAGCATCCTTTCCCGGCACTGCTGGCTGCGGGACTACACTGCACGCTGAACGCAGACAATCCGGGTTTGTACAGGTGAGCCTCAATCTGCCCCACTGTATTCCCGAGATCATGTTGGCTGACTACGTCTTGTCAACAGGGGCGCAACCCATGACAGCTCATCGCTGTCATACGAATTCTACCAAGTCATGGTGGGCGATACCCGCATGACGGTCCACGGATGGAAGCAGCTCGCCCAATGGAGTATCGAGCACAGTTGCTTGAGCGAAGCGGAGAAGAAGCGAGGCTTGGAGATTTTCCAGCGGGACTGGGAGGAGTTCTGTCTCTGGGTGGTAGACAGCTACGGCGAGTATGCGGATGGCCTTACGGCGCCCGCGCTGCCTGATCTCTCGTAGATCTGCTGAACAGCTGCGTCAGAGTCTCGGGAACGATTCCGGGCGGCAAGGAGAGAAGGGGAGGCAGTGTGTGTGCCCTTGGACCTTCGAGTGCAAGACAGGAGACGCCAGAGCCGAGTCCCACAGGAGGAGGTTGTGGGGAGTTGAGAGCTCGGTCAGCGCGTTCGTGGGCAGTCGAGTCTTGAAGTTGAAGTCGGAAGTCAGAGGAAGTGACGTTGATTCAGTGCTGAAGCTCGATAGGTGGCAAACAAGCTTAGAGTTCGTGTAACGATGCAACGGTCCGCTTACTTAGCCGCTGCGCATGCACATTCGATTGATCGTTTGCAGACGCACTTACCAGGAGCAATCCTGTTTTGTTTTGAACTACCCTCTCTCGACGGCAGAACGGGAGTGAGTACTGGCCTGGGTGACGGCAGTCGCGAACTCCACGGTAACAAAATGCATTGGCGACGGCTAGCCTTCACACTCTTCCTCTTCAGACTCTCAACCGCGCACCTCATCACTTCACCCGCCAGCCTCCCTCGCCTCACACCGACCGGCTACCCCAGCATCGGCGCCGGCCACGACGAGCTCTACGGCCGCCTCCCAGGCCACCAACTCTTCAAGCGCGCGAGCATACCCTGCGATGGCAACTCCTTCTGGTGTCCCACCGGCACCTGCTTCACAGCCGTCGAGGCACCTTACTCCGGACTGATCGGCTGCTGCAATGCTGCGAGTTACGCGCCGCGGACGGAATGTGTACCTTACTCTCCAGGGGTGACTTCGCCTTGCGATGTCAATACGGGCGGGTGTACGTACTGCTCGGATTCGGAGACGCCGGCGTGCTTGACGATGACGAATGTGGTTGATGGGCAGTGGATACTGGTTAGTTGGACTGAAGGCCATATTACCGGAGGTAAGATGATGATGGCTGACAAATTTCGTTCTTGGGCAGTATTGTGCGGCGTATCCGAGCACCGAGACCGTCAGCTATACTCCCAGCGGAAGCGACGCCGAGTCGCTGGGGGCTGGTGGATCTACAACTGCTGCCGTTACTAGCAGCTTCGGCCAAGCTTCGTTCTCGCCCGTGCCCGGCATGCAGGTGAGGCCGTCTACTATCATCAGCACCGAACAGCCGGATAGCTCGACGGGGAGTGTGACGATAACGACAGGAGCTTCCTCGTCTGGCGCGCCAGTCCCTGGCACGACATATATCAGCGCTTGCGTATCGAATGTATGCGGTTCTGCTTCGGTACAGCCGGCCTCGCTTATATCGAGTCTGCCGAACTCACCAAGCTCAACCGTGACCGTCTCTGCAGTATCCGGGTCTCAAGCCAGTCAACCCAGCGGCACTTCGGGAGGCCTCGTGGCGGGCGTGGTAGTTGGCGCTGTAGCAGCTTGTGCTTTGTTGATCGCGGGCTTGTTGGCTACAAAACGGCACTGGCTCGCTTGCTTCGGACGGGCGCAAGAGTCCGACGGTGGTGGTTCGAGAAGCGAAAAGCTGAGCACAGATGCAGATACGCCGCCCGGCACCGGTAAAGCTGGAGACGCAGTCGACTCTACAGGCACCGCGACTTTCCACTCCCCAAATCATATCCCGCGGCATGCGGAACTCGACGGACGTACTGGAAGCGTCTCAGCCGAAAGGTCCGTGGACGCCGTAGATGTCCGCGGCTTGGGTATCGCAGGAATTAGCCAGAGACGCTACGCTCCTACGAACCCTGATCCAACGTCTGCTATAGACGAAGGAAACTGCCCGACGGACACTGCACCCCCTGCGGGCCTGAGCGAAGCACCCGGCGACCGCCAGCTGCCAGCATCCCCAGCTGTGTCGAGCCTTGCTCTACCGCCAGACACACCAAGCATCAGCAACAACACTCCGGGTTCTCCAAGTGCGGTGAGCCCGAATGCGCCATCCTACAAACACACCTCGGTGCCCTACACGCCTTCAGCATACGCGTACGAGCCGCCTTCCAGCATCCCGCGGACGGTACCTGCCGCACCGCCTAGCATGCCTCAGGATTACTCTCTAGTGAGTCTGGGGAGCTCGGCGAATATCTATCGGGGTCTGAGTCAACGTGGAGGAGCGCCCTGGGCGTACTTGAGTCCGGAGGAGGCTGTGAGGGGTGGGTGGCGGAATGGGGAGGATGTGGATGGAGGTTGAGCGGTAGCTGTAAAAATATGCTGTGCGGAAAAGTAGCTGGCATTCTCGGGTCTGGGTTGGACTTGGGCTGAGCGCACGAGACCGCGAAGTGTCGACCTGATGGAAGACGCTATTGCTCACCGTCATGGGAGTGGATTGGCGTGCTTGGATGCTGCCGTATATTGACCAGACGAACCTCAGGCAGCATTCACCACAACTCACCTCCATTTACCCTGATTATCCCCGCTAAAACCCATTGCCGATCATACCGCTACCCGATCTGCTGCAGTGGAAGGAGTAGGGTAGTCTGCAGTCTGCACCCACTACTGGTCGAGCTCGCCATCTCGTCCTCTTTGCCCGCAATCGCCCTTCTTCTCTCCGTTCCGACATGTTTTTGCCGTCAGCGAGCCAGAGTCGGTACTCGTGGTACCGGTTTGACACGATATCCTGAACCGCAAGCTGAACTGGCAAGCACAATTCGAGCGCTGATCGAACAGCGGTGTCCGGGTGTAAACAAGGCTGTAGGGCCGAAGGACTAAAAGAGGCACCTGTACCTGCGTTGATCTGGTATTGCCGTTGCGGCAGCTAGATCGTCCGAACCCCCTCGAGCACGACATCCCCAGTCCCCATCGAGGTCGAGTAAGCTTTACTAGCTCACCCACGCCCAGGGTCTCCAGAATGGCTCCTCTACCATGCTCGCCCGTATCCAACTCCACCGCCTCTGAGCAGTCTCACCCTACCTCAGGCGACTCGGACGACTCGCTGACCACCCCACGACCGGGCCCCTCGGATCCCTCGCAGCGGACGCAAGACAACCTCAGCAAGCCTTCCATCCCCGCTTACTCTTCGTCGCCTGAATCGCAGAAGAGGACATTTGCATCAGCGAGCGCGAGGAAAGACATCGGTCCGTGGGACAGAGTGCACGAAGGCCAGCCACGGAACCCGTACACCTACGGCACTTCTCCCAAGAGTGCCCAGGGAGGCCCCGCGGAGAGCAAAAAGTCGTCGCCAGATCGGCAGCGAAGCGTGAGCTTCTCACCACTCACCCAGCACTCCAAGCCGGAAAGGCAAGGAAGCTACAGCGGCTACGTCATGGGAGGCAGAAGGCCTACGCCGAACGTCAGCCCGCATTCGGGGGCACGGAGTAAGATGCCAGACGATACAGGCGATAGCAGTGCGGATGAAAGCACGGCGATCTTCCCTCGTGACCGGCTAGGTGCTGCGGGTAGGCAGGGTCAGTACGGCGCAATGGCTGGCGAGGCAGACGACGAGCCGGCGTTGCAGGCTACTGCCGGTGGGTATGATGGTGGGCCGGAAGAGCTGCACCCGGAGGGCCCGAAGAAGAGGAAGCCATCGGGAAGCATCAAGAGCAGGGGCGGTCGGAATGCGAGTACGTCTACTCGGATTCGTGAGCAAGGGCAGGCAAACACGGAAAACAATGAGGAGAGCGAGCAGGAGGGTTGGTTCAGGCAGCTAGTGGACAAGTATGGTAGCGTTGAGCTGGAGAACAAGGGCAGTGTAGCTCGCGACCACCTTGCGCTTGGTACGTCCTGCCTAGCAATACTCCAACGTGACTGCTGGACGGATTTGTGCTGACGTCCTGTACAGAGCGGACTTTCCTCGCATGGCTACGAACCTCCCTCTCCTTCGCTTCGATTGGCATAGCAGTCACTCAACTCTTTCGGCTCAACACTTCACTCAACTCAGGATCAGGAGGCTCTCAACGTCTCGCAACGTCGGATTCACCATCTTTATCACAGCAGCCTATCGAGGCATTCGGCTCAGTATCCCCGGCTGCCAATCATAGGCTTCGTCAGGTCGGCAAGCCACTCGGTGCTACGTTCTTGGGTATCTATACGTTCCACACCCTCCACAGACTGCGAGCTTCAGCTAACTTGCTGGGACAGCGATATTGATACTCCTGATCGGCTTCCATCGTTACTTCGAATCACAACATTACGTCATTCGTGGCAAGTTCCCGGCATCGCGAGGCAGCATCATCCTCGTGTCGCTCGTCGCTTGCGCTCTCATTGTCGCCAGCTTGATCGTGGTCATTGCTGTTGCGCCTTCAGCGTTCGAGAAGAGGTGATCTGGCCTACACATCGTACAGAGACTGCCCGGCACCACCACCACCATACAAACACACCCGCCAGCCACGACTCGGACTATCAGCGAAAATGTCGTCACCAGTGACACCAATGTCACAGACTTCAACCCCGTCGCCATCCTCCATTCCAATCTTGATCTCCGGGTCCCTCAGTCCACGGACGTACAGAACACTCACAGCGCCGCGTTCCACTCGGACCGTCTCATATGCCACTCGAGAGACGCTGGCGGAAAGGCGCGGTCTCCCTGTCCTTCCGCGGCTGGATACCAGAGCTGCGACCGCCCGCACTCAGCGCGTTAACGAACCAGATGGACAAACGTCGCAAGCAGTGCAGCGCACGGTGCCTCCTTCGTAGTATGGAAACCAAGAGGAACGACGCAACCACCTTGCGTCACTGTTTTCTACGGGATACAGACCGGCGGAAAGCAGGCCTCCGGCAATGACCGCCGCAGCCTTCCACCGCGACATGGAGTATGTGCAACAACAGATACAGCGTTTACAACAGCCAGTCTCCGCCAACGAAGCCAGGCTGGCCGTCGAAGACGAAAGTCGCAGATCCCACGTCAACGAACCTGGCTCGCTACCATATCTGTGGCTGCCGGAGGCGTCACCGAACACTCCGTTGGCATCCGCTCAGGGTCCTCGGCAAACGAGACTCGTGACTCCTGCTACTGCGACGCTCATGCGTACGATTGACCGGCGATTTGACATGAACTGGGCCCCTGGCAGACCGGCGAATGCTCATGAGCTGCACTCACACCCCACTGTCGCTGCAGTGACGGCCGCAGTCCATGCCGTGATTGCTACTCCGACGCAGCCGAGACAAGCGCCGGTGGCGGGTGAGTCTCTACACCAGCTTCAATCTCGCGGGTACCGTACGAACGACCCGGAGGAAATCCCGCATAGTCCCAACTCCGCTGTAGGGGACGCTCGTAATGTATCACGGCCAGAGAACGCGGAACAGCAGCACAACTTGCCAAGGACTCTGACACGGCCCACGTCCGATCAGTGCATCCAGCTCAGCATCCGCCAACTATTTAGCTTTCGTCCGGCTTTGATTGATAGCGCCTCTGCTCCAAGTACACCGCAGACTCGACCAGTAGCCGGTCCGTCGAGCTATGCCAGGCGCATGGCCCTCTCCGAATTCTATCGCCCGCCGCCATCAGCACAGGACGAAGCTTTCGCAGACATAGCCCGTCGTGCCGCCGCCGCCACCGCGATCGACACCGCGCGTACATGGCCCGAATCTGCTGCCGTGTATCAGAGACTGATCACCAACCCGCCTCCTGAACCGTCAGTGACAGCCCGTGACTTTGCAACCCGGCCGACCCGCAACTATGCTACCGACAATGAGTCCTTCATGAGCAATGTGCGGGAAAGAACCGAACAATTCGCGACCTCGCGCCGCCGCCAGCCTCGGGTTCGTCTGCAAAGAAGACCTAATCTAGTCGAGCCCGACCGACAGGTCTACTACGACCTCTGGTTCGGCCCGCATCGTTACCTCGGCGTCATGTCCTTCAACTGGCAGTCCGACGAGCGGCGCGCGCATCGGCAGGGCAGTAGCTGGCGCTCTGTGAGGGTCGCTGTGGATGTTGCGTATCGCATTCTGGGCACGGAGGTCGTGGATCAGGTTGTGTTTGCTGAGTTGTGGATTGCGGTTAGGAAGGAGGTTATTGGGGAGAGGTTGGCGGAAGAGATTTGGCAGGGGTGGTGTGGGAGTGGGGGGGAGAGGATGGTTTTTGAGATGGAGGACAGGCATGACGTGCAGGGTGTGTAGATGTGAGATCGCATTCGGGTGGTGTTTCTTGATGTTGCCGGCTGGCAGAGTTAGTATGAACAGACTGCGCACTTTGGTGCACTGATCGGAGATGGTCACGTTCCCTTCCCTTCCCTTTTCCCTCCAAGCTGACGCGGCGTCCGGCTTTCCAGTCCCTCCTCCGCACTTCTGCGCCATCCCCTCGTTTGTAGAGGAGGCGGTTGCGGGCGTAAATGTTTGTGTTGGTGGTGGTGCTTGCGATGTATTCGTAGATGGTGTCTCCGCATTTTCAGGGGGGGGGTTCAGCAGTCGGGAGTTTTGGGTGATGTTGATGGTCGGTTGTTTGGTTCTGCGTGGCGCCATTTTTGGAGCGGACTTGACGTTATGGTATAGTTGAGTAGGTCTGATGCTTGTGACGTAGGAATTCCGCAGGTATGTGGCCCGTCTCGTGACGCCAAGTTAGTGTCAATTGGGTGACGGGCGTGGTCAGGTGGTGTTTGCAAGGCGAGGATAGTTGGGGTTGCTCCGACCACACTTTCGTCTATATATTATACTGATTTCCGGCGAAGCACGCGCCGACGACCAAACAAACGTGAGTTGTCCGGCAGTGCCAAGCCCCTCGAGCGTGAATATCGACGGAAGGGAGAAGCCCGAAGCGGGAAGGCACGAAAACCGCACATTGGTTGTGCCTCGGCATCAACCGCCAAGCATTTCCTGGGCCCCGCAGATGAGTTCCACCATGTCACGGCACTACCATCAGCCAGCTGCCTATCTCGTACAGTGGCCGCGGAATCTTACGTGGACCGAGACGGGTATGAGACTGGCGGTCGTAGCAAGGTACACTCCAGAGAGTGCATTGAGTGTTGCAGTTTCTTTCCTCACTCCCTCCTTCTTCTCCTCCAACACGTACACCATTCCCTGGTGCCTAAACAATACCTGCAATAGCCCGCAGACTCTCACAAACGATAGGGAGTATTTGCGCCTCTCACTACATAACCAACGATGCCATGGAAGTCCCGCTGGACGATACCCATACCTACCCAATCCCTCCCATCTTACCTCTTCACCTCCCCAACGGCACCCCTGGAAGACAAGCCCCTCCTCATCGATGCCGAGTATCCGGAATACTACCTCACCCAGCATACCTACCGAGAATGGAGCAAGCGGTTCGCCCTCGGCCTCCAGCAAGCCGGCTTTCAACCGGGCGACAGACTGCTGCTGTACTCCGGTAACACAGTCCTCTTCCCCGTCATACTCATGGGAACCATCATGGCGGGCGGGATCTTCTCCGGCGCCAACCCGACCTACGTGGCAAGGGAGCTGGCGTACCAACTCCAGGACTCTGGCGCCACCTTCCTCATCACGGCGGAAAGTAGTCTCAAGACCGCTCTGGATGCCGCAGACAGTACCGGGTTCTCGAGAGACAGCATCTACGTCTCCGACGACGGATTCTCCACCCTCCGCGGCAACCCGCCAGAGAGCATAGACGGTCTCAAACACTTCTCCAAACTGCTCCCCCCCGCCGCCTCCGCCACGTCCCTCACCTGGCAAGACTTCTCCTCCCGCTCCCAAATGGACCGCACAGCCGTTTTAAACTACTCCAGCGGAACCACCGGTGTCCCCAAGGGCGTCGAGATCACCCACTTGAACTACATCTCCAACTGCCTCCAAACCGAATACATGGCCGCCCTATCCCCCGACTATCCAACCCTGGTCAAGCGAGCCCGCGGCCTCTCCTTCCTCCCCATGTACCACGCTTACGGGCAAACGCACCACTGCGTCTCGAGCCCCAAAAAGGGTATCCCCGTCTATGTGATGCGCAAGTTCGACTTTGTGAGCATGCTGCAGTATATCGAGCGCTACCGCATCACATCCCTCACCCTCGTCCCGCCCATCGCCGTCGCGCTGACGAAACGTCCGGAGGTGAGGGAGTACGACATCTCCTCCGTGACCTCTGCAGGCTGCGGCGCGGCGCCCCTGGGTCGGGAGTCGGCGCTGGATTTCGATCGGACGGTCGCGAGGGGGGGTTACAGGTTGCGGCAGGGGTGGGGGATGACGGAGATTACGTGTAGTGCCATCGGGTGGGATCCGCGGAGCGGGATTACGTCCGGGGCGGTGGGGGAGCTGAATCCGAATATTGAGGGGGTGATTGTGGGGGAGGAGGGGAGGGAGGTTGGGGGGCAGGAGAGGGGGGAGCTTTGGGTGAGGGGGCCGAATGTGATGAAAGGGTATTGGAAGAAGGCGGAGGCGACGGCGGAGACCAAGACGGTAGGCTAGGTCTCCCTCTGGGGATTCTCCATGTCAATAGGCGGTTGTGACGTAAGGGTGTGGGAAGGAGCTGTGTGCTGATTTTGAGTGTTCCGGCAGGCCGATGGATGGTTGAAGACGGGCGATATCGCCTACCGAGAAGAGGGCAGCGGACTGATATACATCGTTGATCGGAAGAAGGTGAACACTCCTTACTGCTACTACTGAAAACGGCGAGTGGCCTTTCGCGCCCGCGAATCCGATATTGACGTACGCTTCTTGACAGGAGCTCATCAAGGTCAAAGGCAATCAAGTCGCCCCAGTAAGCACACACACCCCTTGATGAAACCGCCGAAGAACCTCAGCTAATGCTTGCCACCCAATCCTCCCACAGGCCGAGCTCGAATCCCTACTCCTCGACCACCCGGCCGTGCAGGATGCGGCGGTAGTCGGTGTCGTCATGTGAGTCCTCTCGTCTCAACAAGCCCCTCCCCTGCCACCACCTTACTCACCAAGCACTGACGCATTTGCATTCTACAGCAACGGCGAAGAGCTTCCACGAGCCTACCTCGTGCTCCAACCCAAAGAGCAACAACAAGATCAAGGACAAGATCAAGGACAATCCCACCCGACGGCTCCCGCCTCATGGTCGTCGTCATCGTCGTCGTCGTCATTATCATCATCACCGAGAACCATCGCCGCCTGGCTCGCCGAACGCGTGGCGCCGCACAAACGGCTCGCGGGCGGCGTCGTAGTGGTCCCGGACACGGAGGGGATCCCCAAGAACCCTTCCGGGAAAATCCTGCGGAAAGTGTTGAGGGAGCGGGCGAAGAGGGAGGTGGGTGATGCGGGGGTGAGGGACAGTCGGTTGTGAGGGGTGTTTGGGGATTGGGAGGAGAGGAGAGGAGGAGAGGAGGGGAGAGGGGAGGAGAGGGTGAAGGATGTTTGGGGACGGCGTCACGGGTGGTACCTCCTAGAGCATAGCGACGGACCTGAACGAAGTGGGAAGGGAAGGAAGTACATATGTGGTCATCGTAACCCTTTGCACAGACGAAAAACCATACCATTAATAAGATTCTCAGAGGATAGTACAACACACCCACGAGTCGCCCTCTAGTCACAACAGCACAGCACCTCACAAAACTCCCGAAGAAATGCTCAGGCAAAATGCCGCGTTCAGTCTCCCCCCTCCCACACACACGCATCCACTCAACCACACCCCACCCCCTATATCCTAATCACACAAGTACAGCCACGCACTGACCCGGAGCACTTCCATAGCCAGATGCTTTGCAGTCCCCTCCCCTCTTGTCCCGCCCCCCACCTCCTTAATCCACCACCCTTTCACACTCACTCCTCTGACACTACCTTACCACCTACAACAGCGACGCGCCCAACAGCGAGCTAACCAGTACCACCGCCCCGCACACAAACGGCGCCACGCCCATCTCGCCCGCCATGAGCGCCTGCGCAGCACTCGACGCGGCAGCCGAGGCCGCAGCGCCGGAACCGCCGGAGCCGGAGGAAGCGACGGCAGTCACGGAGCCGCTGCCGGGAGTCGCCGTGCCGGTGCTGGCTCCACCTGCATTCTGCGAGCCTGTCCCGCTGAGCCCGGGGCCCTTGCCGGCACCACTCTTCATGTACGCCGCCGCGCCGGAGGGGATAGCGGGGAGCTCGTCACCCGTGAAAGCCGTGACTTCCCAGGTGTTGCTGTGCGCGGGGCAGGTGCTCGGCGTGCCGGAGGATTTGTAGCCGCCGTCGCCGCTGGGCTGGTTCTTGCTGAATTCGCTGGCGAGGTTCTGGAAATCGGATTCCTCCGTCACGGAGCTGCCGCTGATGGTCACGAGGCCGTAGCCGTTGCCTTCTTCCGAGTACTCGTAGACGAGGCCACCGGAGTAGACGGGCGTCATCTCCGTGCCGTAGAGGGAGGCAACTTCTTCGAAGGTGCGGGGGCCTTTGATGCAGCCGTATTCGGAGAGGCTGGGAGGCGGGTCAGCGTAGGATCAGGGAGATGGTGGGATGGGATGGGTACGTACAAGAGAGGGATGCTGTAGTTGCCGTATTGGGCGACTTTCTGGTCCCAGCCTGTCGAGCGGAGAAGATTAGCCATCAGTGTCTCGAAGAAGGGTTATTATACTCCTCAAGACGTACCAGACTGCTGGTACGAAGACGGATCACACCACGAGTAGTCGTTGAACGCAAAGAAATCGCTGCGCTGGTCATCGGTCCCGCAGTTCATGTAGGTCGCCATTTCGTAGCGGTTGCTCTCCACATCAGCGGCAGAGTAGCCGACAGGGATGGAGCGGTAGCCACGGCTGCCGATGTATTGCCTACGCACAAAGTATCAGCAACTGCCTCTTGACTCCTTCTCACCCATTTGATTACTCACTTCATGTCCCTGTTCACAGCCTTGACGTAAGGCGCGCAGTTGGTGTTGTTGTCACTGTTGATCACCTCGTTCCCGGAGAAGAACAGCAGCGTATTGTCGTACTTGGCAAACGCGTCGATCGTCGCGAAGATGCTCTGCAAGTAATCGGCGTTGTACGACGGGCCCGGGTCCCCGCGGTTGAGCGAGTACTTGGGCGTGTTGACATCCAGCGCGAGGTAGATACCCGCGGCCGCGAGCGCCGCCATGCACTGGTCGTGGTTGGCCGTGTTGTCCACCGTGTACACGCGGACCGTGTTGATCCCCAGCTTCTTGAACTCCACAATATCCCTGGTGCATCCAGCTATGTTGGAGATGGGATCGGCTGCGCCGGAGGAGCCTCCGGGCTGGTAGTCGACGCCGCGGATGTAGAACCTGTCGTTGCCGGCGAAGAAGGCTGGTTGGGGTCGTCAGTCCGCGCTATTCACTTCATGTATAGGTGTGAAGGTCTACACACCATTGCCCTTGACCGTCACCGTCGGCAGACTCCCCGAGCTCGTGCCCGTAGCACTGCTGGCCGCACTGCTCGATGCCCGCGCCACGATCTTGGCCGGTGTCGCCGCCGCGCTCGCCAACGCCGCCGCAGCGACTGCTATCGCGATGGCACACTTCATGCTGAATCGGGCAAGTGATCGCGTTTGTTGAGTTCGAAAAGTAAACAGGCGTCGAGTGGAAGGAAAGGGTATACAAGCGACAGACGGAGAGAAAAAGCCTCTGTAACGACTGCGAGGGCTTGATGTTGGAAGAAGGTAAGGCAAGGTAAGGTAAAGTAAGGAAAGGGTGAAGGAGAGAAGTGGCAAGAGTGCTTGTTGATGATGAGAAAGAGGGGAGAGAGAGTAGCAAGAGTGAGGGCAACACGTCAGGAGAGGCAAGGCCAGCTCAACTGTGAATAACTTGAATTCGAGGACCCCTTTTTCTGGTCTAGGAGAGAGGGACGCGCCATCCCAGCGGCGTTGACCCGCAATTATGCAGATCATCCGCAGAGAGTGGGTCCCTGCATGCATGCACCCCAGCTCATCGGCATGTATGGGATTGCTAATGAGTGGATGGAAGCCTTTTCTCTTCTTATGATTAAGATCAGTCGTGAAACTGCTATGCTCAAGGTACTGGGCAGGGGGCACGAGCACGGCGCTCACTGCGGTGGCGACGGCAGCACGAACTCCCCCCCCCAAAAAGCACCCTTCTCTGCGCTGTATTCTCCAGTATCCATATTGCAACAAGGCCAACTGAATAAAAAGGGGGAGTCAGGATAGGCAAGCTCGTGAGTGAACACTGGGGTCGTGACTTATAGCGGCTGTAAAGACGTTGCTCACCTCAGCTTTCGTTGACGACGACGACGACGAACGACGACGAACGACAGGATGCTTGATGAATCCCATGCGGTCCGACGTTCACAAGCATGCATGCATTCAGGACATTACGAATCCAAAAGGCGAGCCAACCGCCAAATCTGTTCCCCTCAAATCAGCTTCTAATGAATATTTGCAATAGTCCATATCCCATATCCACAATCATCTCTCTCATGCCCCTCGTCTCCACTCGTCTCCCCTCGTCTCCCCTCATCCCCATCTCTCCACCATCCCCAATCCGAGAGCGTAGTGTAGTGTAGTATACCGAAGCATAGTCCCATACCCGAGTAACCCATACCCATACCCGCATCAGCAACACAAAATCAACGTCATCTGCAGTAAGGTGAGTGAAGGGTGTAGCAGGCCCCAAACCCTCCACCCCAAAGTCCAACCCATGGAAGCCCTCCCAGCTCCCAGCTCCAATTCCGTGATGATGCAACGCCCCTCTATAACACCCTCCCTCCCCAGTCCGCGAACCCCTCGCAGCCAAAAAAGGAAAGGTAGGTAGGTGTCTTGCCCCCGCCCCTCTCCAAAAAAATTCACTCCCATTCCATCCAGAACAAAATGACCTGTAGCCATCTGCTGGCTGCCGCTGCTGCCGCCCAATACAGCCTACAGCCCGGCTCGAGAAGGTATAGCATCAAACATCCACACACACCTCCCCCCCCCCCTTCCTTCCTCTCTCGCATCAAGAAAAACCACGCTCATCCATCAACGAAACCCCACCCGAACTGCCGCCCGCAACAGTAGGAAAAAAATTACAAGAGTAGTAAGTAGTAAGTAGGAAGTAGGTCGTATGAGGTGAGGTGCTCATGACATTCCTTCCTTCCTCCCCTATCCCAAAAACTCACGACATCGACCGCAGCGACTGCCGGCTCTTGGACCGCCAGAACATGAGTTTCTTCAGCATATGCTCCTTCCTCGGCTGCGGCGGCTTGTTGGAGGAGGAGGCCAGGAGTAGGGAGTCGCCAGTAGCGGCAGCGGTCTGCGGCCGGGAGGCATCGGCGGCGGAGGAGGACGCCGCCTTGTTGTTGTGGGACTTGCTGCTGGAGAAGGAACCGCCGACTAATTGCGACAGGCTCTGGATGCTCGCTCGTTTGCGTCGATGCGCGGCAGTGGCCAGGGTGGAGGGGTCGACGGTCGCTGCGGGCGCGATGGGCTCGGTGCCGAAGTCGCGGTGGGAGCTGTTGGCGTGTAGGGTGCTCATGCGGGTGGAGAGGCTGCTGGTGAGGGAGGGGACGTCGATGGAGCGGCGGAGGTTGTGGTCGCCGGTGCTGGAGCTCATGGTGCGGTTGTCGGTGATGGAGGAGGCGGCCGTGCCGACGCGGGAGGTTTCGAAGGACCCCTGCCGACGTCCAAAGTCCGGCGAGGAGAAGGTCGATGTTTGGTAAGTGTCGGGCGTCATCAGAGACTGGGGCTCTTCTGAGGGTGGAAGCGCGAGTGTGCCGGGTTGAGACGCCAGTAGCGTTGGGGTTTCGCTCGAGTCGGAGGACTTGGTCAGCGACGACGCCCTGGGCTCCTCCTCAGCGTCTACGATTTCGACAGGCTCGACTGGACTGGACTCCTCGATGATGGTCTGCTCAATGATAGACGACGGACGCCGCTCGTTACTCGGAGTCGATAGCCGAGAGCTGACGTTGCCGTAGGACGTCGTTGGCCGCTCGGGTTCCCAGTCGCCTAAGCGTATCCGCAGCCCATCGCTACCAGACCAACCGAACGCAGCACCAGACTCTGCGGCATCTACGACATGTATGCCAACGCCGGCTTCCTCGCCTTGGGTTGAATGCGCGCTCGTTGGACGTGCGGGAAGGACGCTCGTGCCTTCGTCCTCACCTTCACCCTCGAACACATCCGGTAGCGAGGACGATTGCGAGACCATGCTGCCCCTGGAGAACGGCACGAGCTCGGGCGCGCTTTCTGCTCGTCGATGGTAGTGCATGCCTTGCCCAACAAAGTCCTTGGTCCCACGGCTGCTGTGCAGCTCTTTTCTTGGCCTGTACGAAGAAGCTTGTGGCGTCTTCAACGGGCCGAGCGCAGCATCCAGGTCGACCATATGGCTGGCATCCTCCGATTCGGCAGAAGGGAAGCTGCCGGTGTAGAAGGAATTTGGCGTGCTGAGCTCGAGTCGCGGTTGCGGAGGGGTGTCGAGACGCTGCGTCACGCCCTCACCCCCTTGAGTGCCAAAGACAGCATCCAAGTCCGTCTCAGCTGGAGGTGCCTCTTCCATAGGTACCATCCCTGGAACAGGTCCGCTCGCGCTGCTTGGTCGCAAGGACGATGGCTCCTCTTCGCTTGACGAGGATCTCACAACCTTGGGTCGCTTGGTGATCCTAGACATCGCCCAATCACGGACCTTCTTCGTCGACGATGGTCGTCGCTCCAAATGGTGAGCGCTTGTCGAAGTTTGGTCCGCTTGTCCCAGCTCCTCCTGCAGCGAGACCGCGGACAAGCGAGACAGCTCATTCGACTTCAGCGATATGGCGGGCTCACTTTTTCGTCGATCGAAGCCTAGCGCGTGCGAGAACGAGTGCTTCTTGTTGTGAATGTTGGGGCGCGATTTTGCGATCGGCTCCGGCCTCGTGGCGAATGACACGCTTTGACCGTTCACAGCCGACTCGGACAGTGGGCGCTTCAGACTTTGACTTGACCGACTCTTCAGCCACTCACCCTCCTTCTCGATACGCTTGCTGACGTCCAATGAACTCCTCTTCGGACGTGAATTGGACTGGTCTTCGAAGGTGGTGCTGAGTGAGCGCCGCGGCGTACGGCTGGACGGCGGACTCGGAGTGCTCAAGCTAAGCATCGAGGAGATGCTGTTATTAACAGAGTGACCTCGTACCGTAGATATCGAGCTCTCGGTCTCAGACGAGATTGTAGAGAGTGGCCGCGGGATGAACTCCACATTGTCGGAGAAGCCTACACGTCGGGATGACGGTCGCTGCTGATCCTGGTCGAGTGCGGGTCCGAAGGGATCGTTTGCTGACGTGCTCACGTTCGGAGAAGAGGACGCTCGCTCTAATAGCGGTGGCTGGCTTTGGTCCTGCAACGGACTGGCAGGTAAGCTGAGACTCGTGCGAGGCTCTGTTGTCGTTGTCGTTGCGGCCTGCATGATATCCCGCGCATCGTGAGTGGAGCCCAGAGCACCCGATCTACGGTGCCGATGCCCACGCTTGGCAAGAGTGTGCTCTGGTGAAGGGAGTGGGAGCGGAAGCATGGTGCTCTTCGTTGGGCTGGAGCTAATAGCGCTCGACACACCAAGCCTCGAGTCGCCGCCGACAACCTCACTCGCCCCTCTCTTGTGCCCGTGCTGCCGTCCGAAGGGTGTATCGGGGGTACTTTCGTCCGGGGTGAGCGTTGGCGTCGCGATCTCCTGCAGTCCAGAGGCATCTGCGGAGTTGAAGGAGAAGCTCGGCAAGGCGGACTGGTTTCTCCGGTGGGCAAGCGACTTTGGCTGAATCGACGCCTCGTTTGAATGCATGGAGACCGGCCGCTTGCTTCGGGGTGTCGGAGGCTGCAGGCTTGGCGTTCGAGAAGCTTGCGGCAGAGCCGGGAACGAGAAGTCCGGGTTGGGCATCATCTCTATCCTGGGTGCTCCCGATAGTAGAGGGCCACCGGCCAGCTCGAGTTGTCCAATGCTACTGGTATGCCGGTGATGGCCGCCAGAGAATGCTACCTCGGCCATCCTAGCGGAAGGTGCGACCCCGGAGGGACACGGTGGGGGCGACCTCGGTCTCAATTCATCCGAGTGTGTGCCAAGTGACGTTGGGTGTGTTGGAAAACGTTGGCCAACGTTGCGTTGTGGTGGAAGAAGTTTTTCTGCGGAGTGACCTCCGACTGACGCGCGGATCAACCTGGCTGGCGACCACGGCTCACTCGACACTCATCGTCCAAGAGTCTGAGTTATTCGTCGAGTGTTTGCGCGTGGTTCGGTTCGACCAGGGTAAGTCGCGCGGTGGTGAGGTGGAGAAAGCGGGAGCGGTGGTGCGGTGGTGGGGAGGGGGGGACGGGTCGGGAAGGTATTGAACGCTGCAAGTCGCAATGCTTCTACTATATCCTTAACAGTCAGCAGTGCCTCTACGCTGCATGCTCTCGAGCGCCTAAGACGGTGTTCTCCCACGGCGGCGGAAGGCGGACCATACAAATTCAAAGCTGGCCGATCTGCTCGCGGAGCAATGCGGCACAGTAACAATAACCGGTAATGAGCGGACAGCAGCAATCGCAGTCACAGCACAGCCGGGGGGTGCTGAACTGCAGATTGAGCCAAAGGGAGGGCGACGCGACGGTGAGGTGGAGGTGGAGGTTGCGGTATGTGGTGTGAAGGTGCAGGGGAAGGTGAGGAGGAGAGTTGGAGAGTTGGTTAGGGGAGTTCCTGCTGATCTGCTACAGCTGCAAGGATTCCTCGCTTTCGTGCATGAAGAGGTGCACTAGCGCAAATTGGGCGAGCAGGGGTAGTTCCACGCAGGCAGCGTGATCTCGTCTTTCGCGAGGCCTACATGTACTTCCCCATCACCAATCGTCTGTGTAATGAAATGTCCCCCAACATCACCCATTACCGACGTGGGATAGGTGATCTCAGCTACAGGTAGATAAGGTATGCCAGACGCGCGATATGGTCGACTTCCAATGCCACATGAAGAAGTAGCCAGCGCAGCCTCGAGCTTGCACTTCTTGGCTCGCCCGCCCGCCGCCTCCGCCTTCAGCTTGCGTGCATGCGATACGAGATTGGCCACAACTCTATTTGCTCAAGCGGGGTATCTCATATGGCGTGCATACATATATCTCTGGAGTCGGACAAAGACGGCACTGGTGGGGGGATACCTCGCGGCAGTCTCGGAAAGCACATGCACCTGCTCTTGTATGCTGTGATGATGACTGACGTGCCCTGCCTGGACCTCACCTCATCACTGCCGCCTTGCGTCGCGGAGCGAGCCCCGGGAGAGTACGCCACGCTGATGGAGGACCGGGCGACGTCGCCTCCATGTCCTCGAGACAAAGGATATCTGCCCCACCGGGGCGGTCTCCTGCGTGACATGCACGTTGCCTTTGCGCTTTTGCTGCAGGGCGCCCTCGACCCTCACCCATCGTCGCCTGCGAGACCCGCAGAGTCCTTCCGTATACCGGTATGCCACGCAATACTACTGGCACCGAGCACGGGGTGCTGAGATGGGGAGAGAACGACCCGCCGTAAACAACGACGAACCTCCACCACCCCCCCCCCCCCCCCCCCGTTGAGCTGGCCTACTAGAGAGATACGCGTAGATCCCGACCTCCCGCTGTCAAAACCCTGCAAACACGACGCACCTGCAAAGCATGAAGCTATGAGCTGCAGCAGCTTCCTGCTGTGTGGCAGCCATCCCCCAGCAACGAGCCTCCCCCAGCACCGCACCCAACAGATCTCTCCGCGCCGACGTTGCGCCTATCGGCTTTGTCTTCGTCGCACAGCATGGCGAGTACCCGCCAAAGGATCCACCGCCTGGGAGGCACACCCATCGAGCTATTCTTTGACGCCGAGCAGGCGGAGCAGGCGGGTCGTTTTGTGTAACAGCTCCACCGTTCAGCTCATGATTGTGGATGGACCTTTGATGTTTTAACTCCGACTTCGCCTTTGTGAGTACCCCATCGGGACTGAAAAGTTGAGCGTTGAACGGTTGCCTACATTCGCAACTCGGGGCACGGACAGCGCTATGCACGCCTCCTGGCCTACCTGCTCGCGATCCCACCCACTATCATCTCAGTGGAAAGATGGAAGTTCTGCCGAGATCCCGAGGAGCAGCACCCAGCTCACCTCGTCTCTGTAAGACTCCGGAGATGGCATCGCACCACAGATATGCAACCCGTGCAAAGACATGAGCGTTGCCATTGCTGAACACCATCATCACTCCCCGCCTACCAGCCCGACATTCCTCGTTCACCGCCATTCCGCCTCCGATTAAGTTCTTGACGAGATGCTGGAGATTCCGCGGAGTTGTTGAGGAGGAGGAGTCCGTCCCTCGACAGCTACGCTGAAAAGGTCGCAGCGCAAACATGCTATTCGCGCCAAAACACTCATTATCTGCTTCTCTTGCCCTCTGCCCTTTCCCCTGCTACGCAGCTTGTCGAAGCGGCGCATCTGACCTTCAGTCACCCTCTCGATTGCTCTATGCTCCTTCATCCCGCCGACTAAAGGTCAACAAAGGTTAAATCAATCAAAACTCCACTACTCCAGTTCATGCCATTCCACCACCCATAGGGATCCCATCGACGTCCAATGGATCCGCACGCTTAGCCTTCTTGACAGACCTCAGCAGCATTCCCGGATGGACCACAGCATACACCGCCATGACGATGAACATGAGCGCAGCATCAAATACGTACAGCAGCGCCTCGGTCTGCACAATCGTACCGTGTGCCCCTTGCGCATACTCGGCGATGCGCACGATATTCCGGACGACGATGCAGACGCTCAGCACGTAGATCGCCCACATGTGCTTCGTCCATGGCAAGCCCGGGACTCGCTTGGTCACCGCCGAGGGATCCTTCGTATTCCGCACATGGAACCTGGCGACAGCCGTAATAAAGAGCGCGAAGACCAAGAGCTGGAAGACCAGCCCAGCCAGCACGACTTTCTTGCCCGTCCCCTGCACCGCCGCACTCGTCGTCGCCTGCATCCCGAGCCCACCGAGCTGGACGGCGAAGCAGACGATATCGTTGACGACGAAGATGGCAGTCGACCATCCCGGCCGAATCCAAGCCTTCTCCTCCGCATCCAGCGTCCGGATAATACGGCTCAACGCCATGTAGATCGTCGCGGACAGCAGGACCGGCGCCGGCACGACCAGGAGGTAGTACAGGACGTAGGCGCCGAAACTCTCCGGGTCGTGCGAGGACCAGACGCGGCCGTAGTAGCCGAAGGTTTCCACTGGTGAGCTTGGTCAGTCGGGCTTTGGCTCGCATCTGGGGGGGGGTTGGATCTGGATCCCCGCCACAGAGGGCTACACTCACTGATCCCTCCGAGGACGAAGGGGAGGAAGAAGGCCGCTCGGTACGGGAATATCAGGACAAGGTGGGTTATCGTCGCCAGTGCGAACAGCACGAGGAACATCCATCCTGCCGGGCCGGAGGGGTTGTAGGCGTAGATCACGACGGAGCTGCCGTTGTTGCTTTGGATATCCATGTTTGCTGGAATGGTGTGCTGGTCACGGTTGTTACAGCGAAGTTAAAGAGGGAAGTTTGTAAAAGAAGGGTGTTGGGAGTGAGGAAGACGTGTCGAGGCACATCGTTATATACATCCCATCCGTGCTATTATTTTCGAGGAGGGCAGAACCTCGGAGCATGGCACGATATAGTTCCAACCGAATTCATACGATGGCGTGCATAACGCGCAACGACGCGTTTGCCAATGCCAATGCCTAGCATAGCCCCAATGATCAGCTACATGTACAATGTAGTTCAACAGTTATAGTAGGACTACGGCGGTTCGGTCAGTCGTCCACCGAACGAGCAAAAATAATGGGGGCCCGGCTCGAGTCGAGTCAATCACATAGGTACCTTACTCAGTCTTCTCGTTCCTATAAGCAGAAATGCTGTTGCCTGATGGTGCTTCGACCACCAAGCGACATACGGCAAACCCACTCCGGACGTCGTAACGCCCAGCCCTTTGCATCATTGCGCCGCGTGGCACACATTATTGCGATGACACGGAAGAATTGAGAGACTACCTTACTTGCTGCGAACGGCACCAAATTCGGGAGAAGCGGGAGGGTTGTGCGAAGAAAGGGGAGGATCGATTATGAGGAGTCCGTGATGCATCCGTGAACTCTGCATTGCATTGCTGTACAACCGGAGGAGGCGGTGGCCCGCTCCCAAACCTACCAGGTGAATTTTGCTGGACGGAGACCGTGGTATTTGACGGTAAAGATGTACAGCGAACAGGCCGTTAATCCACGCACCCCCGACCTGGCAGAGCAGAGCATAGCATACATACATTCCCCATCCTTTGTCGAGATCTGATGAAGCTGAAACTGGCCAGCCCGCTGCCAAACTCCCAGGGCGAAACAAACAGAAGCCGCAGATCTTCCCGCCCTGACCACAGCTCTTGCCCTCCATCTCCCCACCCCCCTTCCCACCAAATCACCCCCTCATATTCATCCTAGCCAACCGCTGGCTCTCCTCAAACTGCCGAAACCCCTCCGGATCCTGCTCCTGCAACGCCCTTAAATCATCGTAATTCCCCCCGACCCTCCTCAACACACTCTCCCACCCACCTTCCCCCTGCACCACATCCCGCAGCTCAGCCCCGCTGATCGCCTCCAGCTTCTCGCCCAGTTTCTTGATCCGCTCGGTCTCGGGCGCGGGCGCGGTGAGCGCGGTCGGGCTATCAATCACTTCGCGACGCAGATGCTGGCCTAGACGGTGCAGTCGGCCTTCCTCGAGGGACAAGGCGCGGGAGGCGAGACTGACTTCCGAGCCGTGGCGGGGGATCTTGCCGTTAGCGGCGGGGTGGATGGCGGCGTGGTCGTAGTCCTCGTCGTCCGAGGCATTGCTCGTGAGATCCGTCAGCTGCGTGGTTTCGAGGCTCAGGTCCGTCTTGCGGTCGCTCTCGGTCGTGCTCGAGGCCTTGGAGTTCCCGCTCGGGGCGCCCAGAGCGGAACTGCTGCCGGGCGGGTAGAGCCTCGTTTCCGGGTACTCCTCGACGAAGCGCTCGGTGATGCTCTGGAGCGTCTGGTCCAGGAATAACAGCCGTCTGTAGGATAGCTCGTCCCCAGCCGTTGCCTCCTTGATCAACGCGGGCTGCAATCTCGTCCGGATCTTGCGCGCCGACTCGAGGAGGTTTATACTCATCTTCTTCGCCTTGCCTCGCTGCTCCTCGGTCGGTGGGAAACCAGCACTGGATCCTGGCCGTCCCTCACGCGGTGTCATGGCGCCCGAGATGGGCGTTGATGGAACACTACTCCTCCTCAGGTCCTCGGCCTTCTCACCCAGCACATATTGCAAGGCCTTCACCACACCCGTACCGCCGACAATGTAATCCTCATCCGGCGCCGGGTCGTCCCCGTCATGGTTCTCGGAGCTCCCGTCCACATGCCCGACGAGATGCATCAGCACATCCGGGACGGTGATCTCTTTCACCTTCCTCTCGCCACCATGCGGACCCGTGAGCTTAGCCGTAGCGTTCGGAATCGCATGCCCCGTCGCCTCCGCAATGGCGAATTGCTCCATATTGCGCAGCGAGTACGCCACGACTTGCTTAGCCAGCGCCTTGACGACTTCGCTGTTCTCCGCACTCGGAACCTATTCCGCCACGCCAGAATGCAACACCAGTCAACCATCCAAGTTGTTGGGTAAGGACTCACATCAATATCAATACAGATCAACGTACTGCTCACTCTGACCGCAGCCATCAAACTCGCATAAACGGCACAAGCCTCCTCCTGCATCCCCTCATCTCTCGCTTGCGCCAAAGCACTCAACATCGGATTCTCCAGTATATTGAGATGCGCCAGCCGCGGCCCATCCGGCAAGCAATCCGCGAGAGCAATAGCCTGCTTGGGACTCATGCCCACATCCGCGAGGTGGATACGTTTGAGGTCCTTGAAATGGCTCATGTACCGACGGAAAAGTGAGATCGTCCCGTTATCCCGCATGCAAAGGTCGCGGTTATGGCTGAGATCGATGAAGCGGAAATCCGGCAGTTTGGACAAAGCCGGGAACAGCGCTTTCAAGTCCGAAGTATGCAAATTGCAGCCCGCGAGACTGAGGCCCCAGCACGGCAAGTTACGCTTCTGGTTGATGGCGTCGGCGAGCAGGCCCAATTTCCCGTGCATGTCGTTGCCGCCCAGGTCGAGACCGTGGCAGACACCGGAGCGGAAGTAGTGGATCACGTACTCGAGCGCCTGGTCGTCGAGGTGGTTGCCCGCGAGGCCGAGGCGGGAGATGCCACACATGATGGCTCCGTCCACCACTCTCCGCACTTGGTCGGAGGTCAAGCCGCACTCGGAGACCTGCAGCTCTTCCAGTCGTGACCCGCCTACGCGCTCGCTGAGACACTTGTAGAAGATCTCGGCGGCGTCCGAGTCCTTGCCTTCACCCCTCGCTTGGGCCGGAGGCTGTCCGTGGCTCTTCACCGGCGTGCCAAGCTGGGTAGAGGCTGGCACAGTCTCTGGAAACTGATTCATGCTCAGATCGATCGCCTTTAGGGACCGACACATGTAGATGAACAGGCTGATATGCTTCCACCCCAGTCGCGTAATACGAGGATTGTGCTTCAGGTTCAGCTTCTCAACTACGCCCGCGCGCTCGGTGTATTGCCTGACTTGCGCACCTTCGCGGTGGCGAGGTTGCACAGACCGGCGTTTCGTAGGCTGCGGCCGTTTCGCCGCGAGCAGACCCGCAAGGATACAGCGTACGCCTTCGTCGCTGAGATCGGCGTCTTCGAACTTAAGCACACGAACGGGTACCACGGCCAGCCAGTCGCCGAGGGTAGTCACGTCCGCGAGTTGCAGGCGCGAGCCCGTGAGATCGAGGCAATTGACGACACCCGGCTCGGATGGCAGCGTGCAAGTAGGCGACATGAGCTGCTCGGTGATACGCTTCAATATCGGCGTCTCGCGCAGCTGACAGCACCGCCTGTATATTCGCACGGGATCCGTCGTCGGTCTGTCCTGCCGGGGCCCTGCTCCCATAGGCGGCGTGTCCGGCATAGATCCAATCGGGGGTGGCGTATCCAAAGCACTCCCATTTGAATCGGAGAGCGTGGAGCCAGAGATCGGCCTCGGCGCCAAGCCAGCCGTGGTGTCCTGTTCATCACCGACTTGCAGTTCCACGGGCACACTGCCACTCTCCTCAGCCTTCCGTCGCCGCTTCTCTTTACGCTCTTTGCGCTCTGCTTCCGACCGCTGCTTCTTCTCTTTTTTGCGGTTTGCGTGATCTCTGTCATCTTCCGGACTGCCATCCGGCGGGCTCGCGCCGCCATTGACGTCGCCCTCATCAACGTCCAAACTATTGAAATCTCTGCGCGGGATGTCTAGCGACTTGCTAGCCTTGGCGTCCAGCTTGAAATCGCCCTCTCGCTCCTTCTCCTCCTCAATCGCCTGAGGCCGCTTGAGGGCAGCACCTTCCGCCCGCTCCTTCATCTTGATGTCCTTCTTCTTGTTCGTCCTATCGTCCTCATCTTCTTCGCTGTAGTACTGCGGTCGACCCGCGATTTCGACGTCCACGCAGAAAGACACTCGGCGTAAGCGAGCAGGGTCCATGTCCGGCACGTGACATCGCTGTCTGTTCGGATCGACATTGAGGACTTGCCGTGGACACACGCCACCCGTTGCCATGTGCGACTTGGGCATGTTGTTTGTACTTGCCGAGCTTAGCCTTCGCGTCAGACTAGAGAAGAAGCTGGACTCCTTGGATTTGGTGGGCATGATATACGGCTCGCCTTCTTCGGCCTCCTCGTGGTGCGTGTTCAGAGAAGCCGCTGCTGGCGAGGGTGCGCCATTGGCAGGGACCTGCTGCTTCGCTTGTTGCGCAGGCATCGCTCCGGATCTTTCGGGCGTCGTCTGCTGCTGCGAAGAAGAGAACTTGGAGCTGATGCTATTCATCCACGAGCTTCTCCTCCCGCCCGCCTTGCTCTCATCGGATGTCCTCTGCGAGCTGGATCGGCCCAGGATTGTCGGCCGCTTGGACTGCGGCTTCGCTCCTGGCGCGCCATTGCTTGCCGCGGGAGTAGGAGTGGAAGGTGCGGCCGGCGCAGTATTCTTCGCTGGCTCGGAGATGGTCGGGGGTGTGACTACAGCTGGAGAATCATGTGGCCGATGTCCGGCGTGTTCCGAAGAAGGCGGTGGGACTGATCGGGCTGGTGGCGCATTGGTGTTTGCAGTTGTTTGCTGAGGCAAAGGTTTCCGCTCAACTTGTTTCGAGGGCGTAGGCGGAGGCTTTGCGGCCGGCGCATTTCTGCGTTGGTGCTCTGCGTCGCTGTTAGTGTCTTGTGGGCCATTTCCTTCTCCACCACCAGTAGGCACAAGACCACAAATCGCACAGCTGACAGGACATACCATTCTTGCCCGGATGATGCAGCCAGCTCACATCGACGCCGTGTACCTCCTCCATATTCCTCTGCCTTATCGCACTCAAACTCGTCGTCGTCGGACGTCCGTTGTGGCTAAAATAATCGCCCTGCTTGCGTCGCCATCGCGCCGCGGAGCCGGTATGGTATAGGGTAGAATATTGCTCGTGAAGTGAGGTAGAGGTGCCAGCAGAGTTGGCGGTTGTGGAGGCTGATGAGGGTGCGCTTCGGAAGTGGTCATGCTCCAGCATGCAGCCGCCCTCATGGATACATGGCGCTAGGATGCCGAGCATGTAGGTGATGTATTTGCCGCTGCCGCAGCTCGTCGGCTGCAAGCTGCGGAGCGTGAGTGGAGCGGAGGTGCGCCGGTGCCGTCGAGCTCCGAGGCACGGCAGCGCTGACTTTTTGGTGGGCTTGAGGGTCTCGATCTCCGGGGCCAGTAGGTGCACAACGTCAACAACTTCTTCACCAACAGGGAGGATGTGAAGTTGAGAACGAGACGGTCAAGGGGAAGTCGCTGCTATAGTCATACAGACAGACTTCCACCGATCGCCGTCGCCATCAGCACTGACACTGTGAACCGATCCACTTCCCCTTGCCTTTTCCTTTGCTCGCCTCAGCCACGGCGAAGCATGCTCCTGAATTGGGGACTTACCTTGACGCCACCCCTGTCACGGGCAGCTGCGATACCGTAGGGAAAGACCACCACCACCGCCCATCAGCCCCGCCATCAGCATCAACACCAACATCAGCCTCCATCTACCACCCCGTGCCTCGTACACTGTCGCGATGCCCGATGAGTGGCACCGTGGGCTGACCCATCATCACCTCATCCACATGCAAATTCAAATGCAAAGCTGCGAACACCACGTCCACAAGGCTGAACGCTGCACCACCACCTACAACACTACTAATACCGCTGTTTGAACACATGTGCCTCATGCCCACCAGGCAGAGCACAGCCTCGCGCAACACCCGCCGGCCGGCCGCTACATCTGCATACCGCTTCCAGGACACAGTACTAAGTACATAGTTGCGCACGCCTGTTTCCCGTCCGAGGGTGCGGTCAGTACCTAGCTACCTTCGGTATTCAGCCGGAAGTCAGGAATAATAAGATGCTGACTGTTAACACTGTATACGCGCCCGAATCAAAGCCCGTACCTGATGTATTTAGGAATGTGGACGGGGCGGTCTGACTGTGTTGTGTTGTGTTTTCTTGTGTGCTGCGACCCCCCGGAGGCCACCACTGTTGTTACTACTCGCCGGGGCATCGACAGCTTGTTGTAGGGGCCGATCGAGCATTGCAGCCTCGATGCTCACCACTAGAGGCGATCGTACTCGAGTGGGGATACGTCCGGATTACACCTATGTCTTGTCCAGACCCAGGCCCAGTGGGTCGTTGCGGGTGAGAACGGAGACTGGATGCTCCAGCTTGCTCGGGCCAACTCCTCAGGCTTGGACTATATTCAAATACGAGCGAGGTCGGTATGGGACTACGGTAAGGCTTCGCTTAAGCAGAGAATCATGACTAGCATCGGATAAGTCGTACCATGTGGTGCCGTAAGAAGTACATTTCACATCATAACGAATACATCTATCCATCTACCTACATCTCCTCAATCATCCCTCCCCCCATCTTTCTTCCGCCCCCACACCTCATCCGCATCCCTCTTCCCCTTCGTCTCGGGAATCAACCACACCGTCAAACCACCCGACAGCACAGCAAAAGCCGCGAAAATGAAATACACCTGCCCCTTGCCCAACTTCTCATTCACGAGCGGGAAGAACTGCGCGACGACGAAGGTGGCGACCCAGTTCGCAGCTAAAGCCCAGCTTTGCGTCGCGCCCACCGCTTCCGCCGCGACGAGCTCGGAGCTGAGGAGGAAGGGCACGGGACCTAATCCGAGACCGAAGGAGGCGACGAAGAGAAGGACGGCGATGGCGGAGAGTACGGGGACGGCTTTCATGATGCCGATGGCGAGAAGAACGCTGTTAAGGCCCATTCCCGTGATGCTCATGAGGAGGCAAGGCTTCCGGCCCAGTTTGTCGACTAGTGGCGCCGCGGAGATGGTGACGACGACGTTCAGGACAGCGACCAGGACGTTGAGTAACGCGGCGTTGGCTTCCAGGAGGTCCGAAAGGAGGGAGACGCCGTACATGACTATGCTGTTGATGCCGCAGAGCTGCTGCGCGACCATGATCATGACCACGGCCAGCACCGCGCGGCGCATGTCCGGGTTCTGCAGGACGGCGAGGAACCCGATGGTTTTGACCGCTTGCTCCACTTTCGCGGCCGTTTTCGAGTGCGTGAGTTCGCCGGCTTCTTGCTGTCTGTCTCCCTCTACCTCCGGCTGCCCGTCCATAGCGCCCCCGTTTTCGGAGGAGGAGTGGTTGCCCATATGATCCTCCCCAGATAGTAGCGTCTCCTCCTCGTCGTCCATGTCTTGCTCGCTTTCCAGTCCCCAGCCCATGACTTCCTCGTCGATATTGGCTTCGTGTCCGCGCATCTTGCGCAACACCCGTTTCGCGCGTGCGGGCTGCCCGTTATCCGCCAGCCATTTGGGACTCTCCTGCCCACCTAGGAACAGGCCGACGAACTGCGCGACGGCTATTGCGCCGCCCACACCTAGTATAATCCGCCAGAGTTGCCCTCTGCTGAGAAAGAGCCCAAGAAACTGCGTAATGAGAATCCCGATGTTAATCGAGACCTGCGTGAAACTGCCGAAAAAGCCCTTCTGATGTGGCGGCGCCATCTCACTGATGTAGATGGGCACAATGACCGTCGAGGCTCCGGCGCCTAGACCCGCGATGAAGCGGCCGGTGGCGAAGAGCGGGATGTTCGTCGCCAGGGCCTCGAACAAGGGACCTATGGCCGCGAAGACGGAGGCGACGAGCATGGCTTTCAGACGGCCGTATTTGGTCGTCACGGGCCCGCCGCAGAGGGCGCCGACCAGGCCGCCCAGGGTGAAGAAGGAGGAGACGAGGCCGAATTGGAGGGGGTCCATGGGGATGCATTGTGGGAAGTTTGGGGCGGCGGTTGTGGATGTGCTTGGGCCTGCTTTTTGTTGCGCGGCACAGGTGATGATATCTTGGGGCTCGTTGAGCTCGGCGAGGTGGTAGCCGAAGAGGAGCGGTCCGAGGGTGGCGATAGTGAGTAGATACAGAAATGTAGGCGTCCAGTCCCGGAAGGTCTCGCGGGCGGGCATGATGCCCATGGTCTTTTCGTCCGGTCAAGGGTCGTTAGTCTACTTCAGCTACTAGTACTTACTCTTGGTGGCATGATGAGCAACTGTAGAATGCTTCATGAAAGGCTTCGTGGGAGGTGTAATTGAACCGCGACGGGACTGGAGCTTTGGCGGAGTTCCCCGCCAAGCCCCGTCACTCTGACGAGCATCCCGCCGACACCACCCTCGCCGTCGCGTACCTACATGTTGGTATACACTTGTACTGCCTGTACAACACAATGCCGCATGCAATGCACACTCTGGCGCGGACATAAGACGTCGGCTCGCGCTCATCCATATGCGCACCACCTTCGAGCCGCCTTACGCGCGTCCGGGAAAGAGAGCTGCTCACGAATCACGATATACCGTAACACGCCGAGCCTATCTCACACAGCATGTGCACTAGAAGAGCTCTACCGTGTCAGCTGCACCTCGCCAACGGCCCGATGCGTGTAATACTTTCTATTCAATCCACTCGGAAACTCGCGCGATGACCGGCGTGTGCAGCTCCCTCCACCTTCACCGTCAAACTCAGCAGCTAGCCGGCTTCACTGCCCGCCGTCGCGCTGAAGCGGACATCCGCCGGATCGCTTCGAATATCGAACCAGCACCGCACCTACCAGAACGGCCAATTTAATCGAGAAGATGGCCGCTACCAACCCTCCTTCCTCCTCGGCGGCGACCAGACCGTCTAGCGTGGCCGCGGTCACTACTAGGAATGCAGCTGCTTCTGCCGCGAGCGTGCCTGCCCAAAGTGCGGGTGTGAAGCGGACGGCACAGGCGGCATTTGAAGGTGAGACTTTCTCCATTTCATTTATCCCACCCATTACGAGGCATATCCTCGGTAAGATACTTCCTCCAAACGGCCGACTTACCGGCGGATCCTACGGGACATTCTTATACTGAGGCTCATCCGCGGTTGCTGCGATTTGGCACGACGGGAAATTCGTCACGTGGCCGTCTCTTACGATGCTACTGCTCACATCATCTTATTAGAAGCGCCAGCGACACCGCCTCTGCTCAAGATGGACGCAACGCCGTATGCGCCGCAACGGCACATCAACGACCACTACGACATCGTGGGCTTCATCAGTAGCGGGACGTACGGCAGGGTCTACAAAGCCGTCTCGAGACGCACTCCCAACCAGCCGGCACCTGTCGTCAAACACCCGTCAGGCCGCACGATCGAGGCGTTCGCCATCAAGAAGTTCAAGCCGGACAAGGAGGGTGCCGAGCTCCAGTATACCGGTATCTCACAGTCCGCTATTCGTGAGATGGCGCTGTGTACCGAGCTGTCCCATCCAGCCCTCATTCATCTGGTCGAGATCATCTTAGAAAGCAAATGCATCTTCATGGTGTTCGAGTACGCCGAGCACGACCTCCTGCAGATTATCCACCACCACAGTCTGCTTCCTCGCACACCCATCCCAGCCTCGACGTTGAGGAGTTGTATGTACCAGCTGCTCTCCGGATTACTATACCTGCATCAGAATTGGGTCATCCACCGCGATCTCAAGCCCGCCAACATCATGGTCACCTCCTCCGGAGCAATCAAGATCGGCGATCTAGGCCTCGCACGACTCTTCTACAAACCCCTCCACGCCCTGTTCAGCGGCGACAAGGTCGTCGTGACAATCTGGTACCGCGCACCCGAATTGCTACTCGGATCCCGGCATTACACTCCCGCCATCGACCTCTGGGCCGTCGGATGCATCTTCGCCGAACTCATGAGTCTCCGGCCAATCTTCAAGGGAGAGGAAGCGAAGCAGGACTCGAAGAAAGCCGTGCCCTTCCAGCGCAACCAGATGGGCAAGATCGGGGAGGTCCTCGGTCTGCCGCGGAAAAGCGAGTGGCCGCTCTTGCAAGCCATGCCGGAGTATCCCAACCTCCAGACCGTCTCGATGCACAATCCCAGCGTCAATCGGCCAGTGACGTTGCAGAAATGGTACCGTAACACCATCGTCAACAGCAATTACCATGTCCAGACCTCCCCACCTCCCGACGACAGCGCGCTGGATTTGCTGAAGAAGCTGCTGGAGTACGACCCGCTGAAGCGCTTGACGGCGGAGCAAGCGCTGAAGCATCCTTACTTCCTCGGAGCGGACGGCACAGGCAAGCCGCCGGGCTCGGACTGTTTCGAGGGGCTGGCGACAAAGTACCCGGCGCGGAAAGTGAGTACGGAGGCGCATGAGATCGCCACCGGCAGCTTGCCGGGCACGAAGCGGAGTGGGTTGCCGGATGATAGTTTACTCCGCGGTCCACCGCAGAAGAAGATGAGGGATGGTTGAGCCCTATGGCCTCCCGGAGTGGATGCTATAGGCTTACTGCCTGCCATATGAACCTGGCACTTTTCCCAACTACAACCCTGCTGATGCCCCTGAGTGGACCCCTAGGTCTACGCCGCCGACCCTATGCCTCGACCCACCGACGCGAAAATGCCCAGTCCAAACACTTACAGAGACTCCCTCGGGAAGAACTCTTTACTTACGCAGGCCATCGCGGAGAACCACCTCCCACCAGGTACGAATCGGGAGAGGCTATGGGAGGTTCACGAGATGTACTTGTTCCACTGGGCGATTGGTTGTCCGGCGAATGATGAGAGGTTGGCGGGGTGGGAAGAGGAGTTGGATCAGGTGCGGCGGTGGGCTCGGGAGAGGTATTTTAAAGATTAGGGGGTGTGGATGGTTAGGGATGGGAGTGGTGCTGGAGTGAGCGTGAAGATCGAGTAGTTTACAGTGGTGCCATGCGAGGGCTTGGTGTCGGATGGTGTTGCCGCCAACCAGTGATGCTCTTGACAGTGGGGCGAACAGTCGTTCGACGCTTATCGGGCGTGCTTGGGCAGAAGCTCAGGTGGTGTTCTTCTTCGACGAGAGTGAAGAGAACATGGACCGAGAATCTTGTACAAGCTATGATGGTTGCCTACCACGATCGAAGCACAACGGAAAGTTTCGCTACTCAGCTGGCGATCCAACAGTCGACACTTACCAGCAATCGTTTATCGCACTACGCTAATAGAAAAGTTCGCCGCAATCATTTTCCAAATTTATAGCTCAACGCTTCGTTGCTTCTTTACACTCATCGGCAGTGCACACTGGGCGTCGACACCTCTCCGAGATGAGACAGCGGGACACAAAACCTCTTCAATCGCCACCGGCCCTCCGATACGCTCCTAGTGCGATGCACTTTCGACGTCCAGCGCTTTCGTCAGCATCTCCGGGGCCAGTGGGACGTAAGGTTTGGCATCGCCGAAGTGCTCGGCGACCAAACCAGCGTAGCCGGGGCGCTTGGAGCCGCGGGCGAGTTGGCGTTCGTAGGAGACTTGGCGCAGACGGTCGGATTCGGCTGGTGTCATGCGTAGCTAAGAGAAACCTGTGTCAACACAGGAGACCATTGCCGGTGGGAGGAGCATCCGGGGTGAGGCTTACGTATATCTCGACCATGGTGACGTGAAGCCACAGGGCTAGCCAGCCAGCGGCACCGAAGGTGACGCCCATCGCAGCAGCGATCTCCACCGCCGTCCCCTTTGGGAAGCCGGCGGCCACGGCGACGTGTTGGCTCGGGCTGGTGCCGTCGTAGAAGGATGAGCAGCTCGGGTATGCTGCCAGTGTCTCTGTTTGACCCAAGATGGAGTTGATTTGCGCGCAGGGGCGTGAGACGTACCATCCGCCCAGGAGGCTGATGATGGCGCCGGCGGAGATTTGGATCAGACGGAGGGTGATGATGGTTGAGAACTGTTGGCATGATGTCAGAAGTACGGTCTCGCTGGGCGAAGGACTGGAGACTCACGTAGGCCCAAGCCCGGAACATCCACGCCCGGTGCTGATCAATTTGCAACAGCTTGATGTTGACGTACGCCATGAGGTAGGCGAGGGTCGTGCTGATGACCAGCGCGCCGCCATAAGTCTGTATGGCGAAGTCGCCGCCAAAGGCATGGGGCAGGATCATGATCACCCCGGCGCTGCTGATGAGGGAGAGCGTGATCACCAGATAGCCGTTCAGGCGGTGGAAGAGGCGGAGCTTGTGCCGGATGATCGGCACGAACTGCAGTACGACGAGCAGAGCTGCGGGGAGGATCGTGTAGAGATGGAGCTGGATGCCGATTTTGTACGGATTCTGGAGGTAGTAGTAGCACTCTCCTGGTGCAGCGCCGGTTGCACCGGAGCTGTGGGGGTTGCAGAATACGCCGTGGAATGAGAGGTATTCCAGACGTGATAGCGTGAAACCGAAGAGGTAGCTGGGAGGGGTGTCAGCCGGATGGCGGAAAGAGCTTTCAGTGTGGAAAGTTATCAATACCCCATGGTGATGAAGAACAACACGAAGTTGTATCCTTTCGAGAATCCGAGGGGGTTGTAGACCTTCCTCATGGCTCCGACGAAGCCATTTGCTGGCGGGCGGGTGTCCTTCGCCATGATACTCGCGCGCAGTCAACGACGATGACTGGTCCGGACGATTGATATGAGAACCAGTGGTAGACAAACAGAATAGAATAGAAGAATTGGAGTTTGATCTCGGTCAAAGGTCGAGGATGCGAAGGTGGCGTGCCTCCATCAGAGTCGGCAGGACATTGATCTTTTATGTCTTGGATGGGCTCCCAGGACTGCCACGATGATAGTGCATGGAGGCGACGGCATGCCATACTGCCACACCAAGAGATGAATGAGTAGGGGCGCATTCGGGGAGCAGTCGATGAACCCTGGATACGGCCGAGAGATGAAGATCCCACCGTTCTCGACTCGAAATCCTGAGCCCAAGTCCTGCAGCGTTCGAAAGATTTCTGTCGCAAGGTCCCCGTCTCCCCGGCCCATGTCTTGGGTCTCTTCGTTCATTAGTAGGGGACGACGCGGGTCGTAGTAGGAGGAGACATCGTCCGGTGGAACATATTCCTCATATGTACAGGTGTTTGTTGCCCATCCGGTTGCGGTGAACCAGATGCACTCTATTGCCCTTGGATGTTAGGGCGGCACGCTTTCGCGTTCAAAGGCTGCGGTGCCATGGTGTGACGTTGATTGAGCATCGCCCAGCAGATGTGTTGCTGTTCAGTCGTCACACATGCAAAGGCGCAAGATGCAACCGAATATGGAAGGGACGCGCCACCCGTTCCGTCAGGACGAGGGCGCTGATTGGCTAGAACCCGACTCGACACGTGAGGCTGAGCTTCGTCGTGCATGTAGACTTCAATGTTACTGATGGGGAGCGACATGTACAGCCCTCAGGAAGGCGATTTTTCATCGGACACGGACAGAGGTGCCATTTCGACGACCGATCCGTGGCTATCTTTCAGCCGCTCGAATGGGGGCCGGGTTGCAAATGAAGACTGACAGTGGCTATATGACGACGAGTTGAACAGAGCCAGACCCGAGATGGTCGCATCTTGCGCTGGAGTCTCCGTTTCGGTGATCACGGTGTGACTCGACCTGTCATCGCCTTGTACCCTTCCCCGTCCTACGCGGCGCCTTGAGAGCAGGTGAACACAGGGACGCTATCATGGTAGGCGTCCCAAGGTCGCAAGGCTGCAGGACCTGCAGAAGAAAGAAGAAAGGGTGCGATCTGAAGCGTCCAGTGTGCGGCCAGTGCGAGAGAATCTCAACCACTTGCACATACGAGGGTGAGACTCCAGGAGCTATATGTCCAGAGTGAAGAGCTTGTGCTGATGAGCCGTCAGTACGCAGCCCCTAATGACTCGAAGAAACTCTTGGCTCTAGTACCAGACGACATCGAAGCTGCCCCGGCTTCGCCCGCCCGCTTCATATTCTTGCTGTCTTATTCTCGACGCTAGGGTCGAACATATGCTGAACCAAGGTCTTGGAGCAGGACCGAAGGTGGACCTTCATACCACATGAAGCCGATCCAGCAGAGCCAAGCTCGAGTCGCGGCAATGCCGATGTCTTGCTGTCGACTCCGCCGCCAGCATTCCTGCAGCGATCGCTCAGCCGGACGGCTCTGGTCGGACAAATTGAAGACGAGTTCTGGACCTCTTACCTGCCCAATGGCCGCATCTCCACCACGTCCACCGTCAACTTCGTGGCCGCTGCTCCTTTAGTCCCAACACTGCGCCATCTCGCGAGCCTAGATGCAACGGCTAGATCCGCGCTTGATGCCTGTGCCTTCATGACTGTTGGTCGCCTGCGTGGTGATGATGTGTTGCTACGGCAAGGCATAGCCTTGTACGGTCTCGCCCTCCAGGGAACAAATCGGGCTCTGCAGCACCCTGTCTTGGCTCGACTCGATGGCACGTTGGCTGCGTGTCGGCTGTTAGGCTATTGCGAGCTGTTCCGAGGTGGTGGCAGGGACAAGAGCGTCTCCACGCAAGGGCCAGATTGGCAACGGCATGTCGATGGGACCGTGAAGCTTCTGGAGTACCGTGGGCCGGACAAGCATATCGATCTTCACGCACATGCTCTCTTCCTGGACGCCAGGATGAGCGCAGCGGTCGCAGGTATCCGAATGCGCAAAGGAGCAGCTTTGTCGAGCGGTGCTTGGCGATCCTTGCCCTGGGACGGCTCTGAGCGCACCCTTTCAGATGAGCTGGTAGATTGCTACGTCGCCATAACCCATCGATTGCAAGAGCAAGACGAGTTCAATCGACAATTCGCCAGCGTACCTTGCAATAACGCCGCTCTGTACGTCCGGCAGGGTCACGATATCCTTCGCCGCTGCATGGAGACTGGTACCAGTCTCCGGGAGTGGGAAGAAAGAGCTTTGAAGCGCTGCGGGGAGGCTGCTCAACAGCAGAAGACCCTCGTGCCACCCAGCCTCGTTGGAGTCTTCAAGAACCACGGCTTCGGCTACTTCCACCTCGTCATGCAATACTGGCTCGTGTGCGTGATCCACTACAGCCGGACCTGGCTCCTGTCCCGGCGAGTAATCTCTTCAAAAGAGCACATGCAGTGATCCGGAGGAGACACGCTACCCCCAGATCCCGGATCCTCAGCCATACGCCGCGAGCATAGCGCAGAATTGCTCGCACTACTTCGAGTCGGATGCCGGGCTCCTGGGCGCTCAATGTGCCTCCACGCCCATGGGCGGAGCGCTCCATTACTACGCCGCGACGGGCCAGCACGACTCGCTGGAGATGGTGGAGATGCGGCGTGTGTTCCGTGAGTACAAGTTGGCGAGCTTCACCAGCGAGTTCTTGAGGAGCGCTGCTACAGCCAACCCGGTGCCATTGGGTATGCAAGGCGATGTGAGGAATAAGACCGAGCATGTACGGATCGCTGCGAACTGGTTTGGCGTTGATGGACACGCACGGACGCCATAGTCTTCTGGCATAGTAGGCGATTGTGTGCTCTTCCGGTTGAGGTATGGCCACGAAGCCTGTCAGCCGGTGGAGACTTTACGTTCTTAGACCGAGATTCATTCTTGAATACCGATGGCTCGCAACCGTCTCAAAATAAACATATTCTGTGCCCGATTTGATCACGGCGGAGCGGTCGTCTGTCCTCAACATACAACACGTGAGAAGGTTTATCCACTGCGCTTTCCGCACCCGTGTACGGCCGTGCAGCGGCCGTTCCGGGAACATCAGGCCGGGACGCAGAAGCGTGGTGTAGACGTACGAACATCTGCGCAAGGCCATCTCGGCAGGGGTGTCTGTGCCCCTAAGTATCAGTCCAAGTATATACGGTCATCAGCAGCAAGACGTGCGCAAGGGACTTTTGGTCGTCGTTTCAAAAGTGTCCTATAATGCATTATTCATAGACACTACGATCGCCAGCTCATGCAGACCCGAAGTACTATGCAGGAATACGCCAGGACGCAGTGCAATCGCAAACAATCTCACTCGCAGGCACTTTTTCCGTTCACCGAAAACCGCGCTACGAGTTCAGCTGCACGTAATTCCCTACCACAAATCGTCGTCAGCATACCGTCCACAGTACGTACCCAAACGCGGGTGTGAACGACAACTCACCAGGAAACTGCCCCTGCCTCCCCCCCACCTTTCCCACCCACCACTCATTCTCATTCCCCGTCCGCGTCACCACCTCAATGACCTCCCCAGCACTAAAACTCAGATCCCCCTCCGCCTGCGCCTCGTAATCATACAACGCCGTCACCGTCTCCACCCCACTTGCCCGCAGCGCTCCCGGCTTGGGTTTCGGTGGCGGCGGCGCAGCTTTGGCTTTCGCGGCGCTGGTCCAGTTACTGCCTGTACTCGAAGAGCGGTTGATATCGCTTGAGCCGAACGCGTTGCTGGCGACGAGAGCGGAGGGAGGGGCCTTCGTGGTGTCGGAGGTGTAAGGCGGTGGAGGGTTGTCGTAGCCGTCCATTGTTAGGCGGCGGTTGGGACTCGATGCGGCGGAGCTTGTGGAGCCGGCTCGTCCGTTTTCGATGGCCAGGCGGCCGGCGGTGTACTTGCTCATGGGTCGTTTGGGACCGCCTGTAGTTTTGAACTTGGTCATAGCGAGTGCTTCGGTCTGGGCCTGCGCATCGCCGCGTTTCTCCTCGAAGGCCTCTTCGATGCCTTTCGTGAGGTTGAAGTAGCCGATGTCGATGTTCTGCATCTTCTCATGCAGCGTGTAGAAGACGTTCAGTTGCATGTAGTAGAAGCTCTGGAACAGCGGCAGGATGAACTCTTTCTCCAGCCCAAACAGCGCCGGCAGCTCCTCCTTCAGTAAGTTGTTGAAGTACTCGTACTCCTGCGTCGCCATCTCCATGTCATTCTCCGCCTTGTACAGGGCCTTCTCATCCTTCAAGTTCTTGTCCTTCTTCTCCTGCAGCTTTTTGAGCGTGTTCTTGTGTCGGTCGTAGTCGATTTGCTTATGATCCCGCTTCGCCGCCGTCTTCCGCACCGCCTTCACAATATCCGACAGCTCGTCCGCGGGCTTCACCACCCGACTCTCAATCAGCTCCAACTCCGGCTGCAGACTCGCCTTCAGCTCCTGCACAATCTTCTCGTACTCCTCGCATGCCCGGATCCCTTCCGGATTCCCATCAATCACGTAGCTATCCGGATCGCTCGCTCGTCCCGAGATGGGTTTGTAGATCTCGGCGCACGCCTGCGAGAACTCGATCTGGTGGTCCAGCATCCCGTTGATGGCGTCGAAGTACTTGCGGCTCTCGTCGTGCAGGCGCTTGGTTTCGGTCTCGAGGTCGGCGAAGCGGCGCTCGGCGTCGATGTAGATGGCGTCTTTGGTGAGGTCGCCCATGTTGAAGCGTTGCTTGAGCATTTGGGGCGCCTGTTGTACACGATCGTCAGTATCCGTAGATGATACGTATATGTACGAGGCAATACGAGCATACCCGGGTCGCGCCCTTCTGGAAGCCTTTCCAACTCATCTTGCCGGTGTTGCTGCTGTGTTGAGCCCGTCGAGGGCGATACGCTGGACCTGATCTAGCGATGCCTTGTACAGACTATGGGCGATATAGTGTTGCCTGGATGGTATGTCGGAGTGGATGCGCGGCCTTTGGCTCGCCGGAATAATGACGGAAGACCGTGGCTTAGCTCTTTTGCCGGCGAGGTCGCACGGGATGCCTTCGTTGCTGCCGTGTAGTCACGTTGATCCCGAGGGTATGAGCTGCTGCGTCGCGTTTCGCAGAACGCAAATGGCAACTACCTCGCACGTCCGCGGGATAACTTCATGTTTGTGAAGCATTCGTCATACCTCAGCGCCGGTCTTGGCGATCATGTGCAAATACATGTAAACCGCCAGACGAAGATATACGGTATGCGTAGAATGAGAGCATATGGTGTGATATTATGTACTCTCCTTAACAACCTGCTTCAACGCCTTCACGTACGCTTCCACCTCTCTGCAACCCTCGAGGGTCATATCCCTCTTCCTCCCTGCTATGACAATGTACGGCACAGCATCAATACCGTTGCCAGCCTGCTCCTGTATCAACATCTTCACGTCCATCATCCCTTCGTCATCATCCTGAACGAACGCCTTCGCCTCGTCCTCCGGCACTCCAGCCTCAGTCGCCGCCCGCAACAATGTCTCTGGCGCACTCGGATGCTTCTCCTCCTCGAAGTACTGCTTGTACAGACTATTCACGATCCTATCCGCTGTCTCGGCACCCTTTGTCTCCTGGTAGTGCTGTATCACGCGATGCGTCTGCAGCGTATTCGCGACCATGCCGCCGAACTTGTAATCAATACCCTCCGCAACGCCGTAGGCCGACATGAGGGTGGTGTACATCTTCATCTTCTCCTCCGAGTCGCCGTAGCGGGATTTGCGGTACCACTCATACTTGTCCTCGCCTTCTTGGGTTGCTTTGGGATACAACTGGTACGGGAGGTACTTGATTGTGAAGGTGACGGGCGCATCCGAGGGAAGCTGGGAAAGGGCTTTGGACAGCCTGCGCTTGGCGAGGTATGTCCTGACTTACCTTCAGCTCTTGCCTGTGTCTAATGATATGGATGGTTGTAGGGAATACCATGGGCAGATGGTGTCCAGCGTGAACTCGATGACGGATTCGTACATGTTGCGCCGGTGCTCGTATTGCCGTCACCCGTGTACCCTTGCTGGTGACTCTTCTTCGCCTTTTTGGTCTTCTCTAGCTCGATCGGCTCTCGCAAAGTGCTTGTCTTGCGCAACAAGCACAGCGTCGTCCATCTCAGTTGGGTCCAGCCATCGCGATGTTGACATCACCGGCCTCCTCAGCCACCTCGGCCCAACTCTAAATCCACCGACCCACTTTTCGATCGGCGTTCGCCAGACGTCACGGCGCCTGCCGCAGCATCCGGTTCCTGCCACGACCGTTCACAAACCAGATCACCACCCTTGACGACTCACGTAAAGGAATACCTCGGACCTCATGAGGATACGCGATACCCTCCCTGTCGACCAGTCGCCGCTCTTGCATTACCGGGCAAAGAGCGTCGCTGACCGCTGACCAAGGCGGACGGCGTCCACTAGAGATGGCTGGCGACTTACCACGCCATCTCATATTCTCGCCTGCTAGACCGAAGTTTATAGTTGCAAGAACAGCTCTTGACCGCCGCAAAAGTAAGGCGTATCGAAGGCTATCTTGCGAACGGCGCCTGCTTAGCTTGATTCTGGGAACGCATACAAGTGCGATGGCTAACAAGGGTCCTGCGTTGTTTCATCTGCGACCTGGGTGGCGTAAGTTGGCAAGGTGGGCAGGCTGGTAGAGATATATATTATATTCTGGGCTGTGCTACACTGCCCTCCTGATTCGCATCGATCATCTCACACTTCATACTGTACAGGTCCTACATCAATCGCTACCAGAAGCAACAACACGGTCTTTTTCGGAAAGCTAGCAAGCAAGACAGCATTTCAACAACTCAAACATCAAATCGTCAGATATCCGACACCATGCAGTTCATAACCGTCCTCGCATCGCTGCTAGCCGCCTCCACGGCAGTAGTAAGCGCCCAAAGCAACGCCACCTCAGCACCCCAATTCAACCTCGCCTGCTATCCCACAATGCCCGGCGGAGGCTACACGTTCGGCCCTTCGAACCCCTTCCCAACCCCAAGCAATCGCCCCAGCTCAAACGGGGCGATCTCATCAAGCACTATCACGACCTACATTTCTGCCTCGACGGGCCAGCCAATACACACCACCAACGTCACTTACACAATGCCCAACGTCACCAGCACCGTCACTTCGACGGGCCTGCCAATGCACACCACCAGTGCCACTTACACAACGCCCAACGTCACCAGCACCGTCACTTCGACGGGCCTGTCAATACACACCACCAGCGCCACTTACACAATGCCCAACGTCACCAGCACCGTCACCTCGACGGGCCTGCCAATATACACCACCAGTGCCGCTTACACAATGCCCAACGTCACCAGCACCGTCACCTCGACGGGCCTGCCAATATACACCACCAGTGCCACTTACACAATGCCCAACGTCACCAGCACCGTCACCTCGACGGGCCTGCCAATACACACCACCAGTGCCACTTACACAATGCCCAACGTCACCAGCACCGTCACCTCGACGGGCCTGCCAATACACACCACCAACGGCACTTTCACAATGCCCAACGTCACCAGCACCGTCGCCTCGACGTTCGTCCCGAGCTCCAGCCTGACGACTCCGAGATCGACGACCAAGACGAGCATCATCACAAGTTACTCACCGACCTCGCCGACTTCTGCCTCCTCTGCAAGCCAAGTCAGCGTAGCAGCCGCAGCAACCTCACCAGCCATCTCAACGGGCGCAGGCGTCAGCCTCGAGCTCGGAGCGGAAGGCTTCTTCGCACTGGGACTCGCTGCGTTGATCTTCGCCGCGGCGTTATGAGCGAGAGAGCAAAGCTTCTCGGAAATGATTTGGTTCGCGGGTATTACTCAATTTACCCCAGACGGACGGGGAAGGGGAATGATACACGATGTTTTAATGAATGTGCATACCTTACTGACGCGACGGGTGGCGCATTATGAGGTGATGCAGGTTACGTGGGATGTGTTCTATGGGATACCCTTTTGTGGGGGCGGGTTTTTGACGGATTCGATAGAGTGTATATAAATTAATAAAGCCTAATCACGGTGTCGAGATCGATAAACAATTCTGACCCTGACCCTGCGGCGAGCCTTGTTCGATACCATAGCTGATAATGCGTTTCTCACGTCGACTTCTGTAATTGGCTAAACTTACTCATATCATCGAGACCTGTCCCAGGCAGCAACCTAGATGGACACCTCGCCTTGCCTACAGTATTGGACTCTGGCAGGTCACGTCAGATATCGGCAGGGGAGAGCGCTGGTGTGCAGCGCAGACCAAACGAGAAATGTTAGATGGAGAAGGCGATGTGCAGGAACACTGCTCGCTTCGTAGCATTTCACCTATATGGAACTATATGCCTCCTGACTGGGATGGGATAGCTCTCGACCTACTCGCCCTTCCTAACGACGCAATCCAACGCCTGCCGTGATGCGGCACTGTACGCCTGATAACCCGCCCGTCCTTAAAAGCAATCCCGAGAGACAGGGAGAGAGAGAGAGAAAAGTCCACGGACGTCGAGCTCACACCGGGGGTACATTGTGTTTATCAATCTTGGCATGCGTGAGGGGTATCGCTGTAGCTCTATCGTGTATTTTTTGTGTTGTGCGTGTGCTTGGGGGGTATTTTCGCCTCGTTGAGGTTGGCGCCGGGTGCGTGCCTCCGTAAACGCCAGAAGGATCGCGGTAATTCAATTTGAGGAGCTAGGAGACTCGTCCTACGCAAGCGGGTTGCTAGGCTCGTCGGCTTTCGGGGAGGCGATGGGCGTGTTCTCGCTTGAGACTTCCTCGATGGCGGTGCCGGCTAGCTTGGCGGAGGTCAGAGACAGGTTCTCCTTGAACGCTTTCTTCGTTTCTCGCTCCATGCCATGTAGGACGGCCTCGAGAGCGTTGTCAACGGTGGCTTTGGGCGCGAATTTCGGCTTGGTGCCTTCCTGGAACACGCCCGTGCGCACGAGAATCGAGTACCAGGTGTTCTCGGACTGCTTGTTGAAATCGTTGGTTCCGCGGATGTCCGATTCGGGAGTGTCGCCAACGAAGTACACGGTCTCCGGCGGAGCGTCGATGCCGTGCGTGTCCCTCCGCCACTGCTGCAGCAAGCGGGTGGCGAACTGGAAGGTGCCCATCTGAGGCTTGCCAAAGGCGGTGGTGTTCAGATCCATGCCAGTGACGGCTTTGTACATGGCCTCCAGTGACAATCGCAGGGCGCCCATACCAAGGCGGGTGAGATCGTGGCTTGCTGACCAGATCACGTCGTTGTGGCTGAAGAAGACCGGTGGGCCTTCGTTGAATGTCTCGGACCGTGTACCCAGGTATCCTCCCTTCGACATCAACAGATCGAGGATGATTTGCTGGTCGCCCGCCCAGTCCCTGCTGTCGGCGAAGACGAATATGGCCTCAATTTTGACCTCGGCGAAGTTACGAGCCCGCGAATTCGATACTTCGTCCGTGGTGAGCTTGCGGAACGGCGTCGTGTCTGGGTTGTCCTTGATAATGTCGCCAGGTGTCACCACATCCTTGAAACCGTAGCCCTCTGCTACTTGTCTGCACTTCTCGCCCTCGCCTCCGACCACGAGCACCGTCTGATATTTCGTCGCCATTTCTCGCATCGGGGTGTGGCCGCAGATGAATTGGCCCGGGGAGACCTCGATTTCGAGCTGTTTGCTGAGCTGTATGCACCGCTCCTGCTCGGTCTTGCCGCCGCCGTTCGTAACGAAGATGTACGGCCTACGTCTGTCAGCGCCCAAATCCCCTTGCATTCTTTCCTCGGCAGAACGTACACTTTAATGCCGTATGCGTTCTTGCCATTCAAAACCTTCATGGCCTCGATTGCCTCTGGGATAGGTCTCCCACCGCGAATGAGCACCCCGTCGATATCGAAAGCAAAAGCATACTTGTCGGTGACGTTGGTGACCGGAGGCGTCTCCGGGGAAGACATGGGTGACGAGAACTCTTCGAGCTCGTGTCTCGCCAACTCCATAGCAGCCGCGACCTCGTGGGCATCGCTAGGTGCCATGAGATGCTTCGGCGGCACCACCACGGTGGGCGACCGTGTGTTGAGCGCTTCCTGGGTGGCATCCTCGGAGCTGAGGCGCCGGAAGGCGCGAGGACGCTGTGGGAGCAGAAGCGACGCTTGAGACATGATGGCGTTTGTGCTCTGCTTGTCACCTATCGTATTTGGGATATGTATTTGGGGTATGTATTTGTGGCGGTTGATGTGAGATGCTAGGGTATGGTCGCAGGTGTTAAAGAGAGTGTGCGGCCGGCGCCTTGCGAAAACGAAGAAGATTGTGGGTCGAAGAGTCAGGAATACTATGGAGCGCATGGAAGCCAGACTCAACATATGACATATAGAGACCCGCGGACGCGGCGGTAGCGCCGCGGTAGCCGTGAACTGTGAAAGGCATCATCTCTCTCGAAACCACTCAGAAACGTAGAACCACCGAGCAGCCCCACCATACGAAAGCCGATAGCTTATCTCTCATCAGCAGGCGGCAGCATCGGCAAAGGCCATTAGGGGCAGAGGATCGAGGTAATAAAAGTGTTGCGCCAACGCGATCTTGACGAAAGGAAGCCGGTGGGATATCGAAACGGCGGGTGTATGGAACAGAATCACTCACCACTCATTCGTCGCTTATGCCGTTAGTACCCTGCTTTGCAGCCCACCTGCGTGTCATATTGCAAAGCTTGAGGTGCTAGCGTTCCATCGGTCTGATCAGTCTCGGCACCAGCGTGTGCGTCTGTCTGTGTCGCCACAGCCACGAGGTGGTTGATGTTCAGGTACCGTACGACAGAGGCGCGGAGTGCACGACGAAATTCAGTCATCAGTGGTGTACCGAGACGCCACCGGAGTACTTGAAAAGATCAAGGAGACGTGGTGTGACGTCTCCATCCAAGCGGTTGTGGTCCCGCTGCAGTCGGTGCCGAGGGAGGTGCATTTGCACGTGACCGTTGAATTTGCTGCGCGACCAAGGGCATTCTGATGAGTGCTTGCCCTTCCGTGATGGCTCACGCGCACAACAACGCAATGGTGGGTCCTCGGCATGATACCTGAGTATTGGTGAGTGGTGAGTCGGCTAGGTGTAGTTCTACATCGCCGGACCGAAACTGCGGCGCTTTCACATGTCAAAAGAACCTGCTCCGGCTCGGTCTTGGCTGCGGCATTATACGAGAGAGCGACGCAGCTTGCATGATGGAGGTGCAGCCCGCTGCTCTTCCATCACAACAACACCCCCCGTCGTATGGCCAGTATACTACGTATACTGATCCCGTCCTGCAGGTCGTCCAAGTGTCCGCCTCCGCGCGCAGCAAGCAAGCATGTATGAGCGGAGTCGCGGCAATTCTCTCCAGGCGTCCATGGGCGAGACCAGGACGTAACCGATGCCACAGTCTGACCCAGGTGCGCACCAGTGCCTCGTCCGTGCCTCGTATACGTCTCTCGACGCGGTGGGTGCTCCTCCGGGAAGAAATCGCTCACCGATGGCCAGCCGAGCTCTAGCTGTCGGTGGACTAGGTCGAGAGATTGGATGTCGGATGATGTCGGCATCAAGCAGTTCCTCACGCTCTCGTGATGTGCCAGAGTCTTGAGCTCTGTGACCCGATTGTCACCAGGATCGCCGCGACCGTGGTGCGTATATCACGTGTCGTGGAACCGCCAGATGAGAAGTCTACGTTAGTCGCCGTGCAGAGCAGAGCAGACCATCCCCATTGACCGTATGTCGAGGAACGTGTCTAGGTGTCTGGACGTCTAGGTATGTTTGAGTATGTTGAGTTACAGGTGTTTGGGGGAAGTCACAGAATCGCTCCTTCCTCTTTCGCGCTCAACTTCCAACGTCACTCTTCCGCTGTCTTCGCGCTCCAAACGGCTGTACGGGGTTCTTCATCAGCAAGACGACACCACCCATGTCAGCGTGATCAGCACTCAAACACATGGACTGGACCGGTGGCTCGCGGCGACGCTTCGCTGCCGGGAAGACCAACGCGAATATTCTCAAGCAGAAGCAACATTTCGCCAAAGTACGCGACACGCCTCAGAACCCACCGAGCTCACAGCATACATTCCGACCTAGTTTCCTACCACCAACAGTGGACGCGCCAGGCAGTCATCGCACTCACCTTGTCTCCGCTCAACCACGTACAGGAGTCCGGGGCGAAACGCCTTCCGCAACATATCGCAGCACAGCAGTGTCGGCGGTAGGTGATAGGCACCGGAGGCCCGCGATCCAGGCCCGACCTCGACATGATGTAGTTGTCTCCGTCAGTTCATACCGCTCCTCGAGCTCCCATGGCTCGTCACGAGCTAGACGCTCTTCGCCCAACGGGCCTCCAGACCCCGACCCGCAAGCCGAGCCATCACAACGCGGAGTTGTTGCAGAAGACCGCCGGATACTCGCCGATCGCCGTCGCCTACTATCCCGTGGTGACTGGCTGGGTCTATCTGCGACACGACCATTACAGATGAAGTTCACCTCATCCCGAGAGAAGGATCGCGTGGCGAAGCGCCGCAAAGTTGAGAAGTTCAGTCACCGTGCGAAGCCAGCGGGCCAGCGGCTGTTGACACCTCTGTTCGAAGAGCGTCTCATGAGGCCGGATCATGCCATGAGCGGCGCACTTCCTCAAGAGGACTTCCGCATCAAGATCGGGACCGATGCATTAGCGACCCAGACGCAACCATCACGGCCTTCACACTCACGCGCAAGTACTAGCATGCGCCAGCCGTCAATGGAATATGGACCGCTGTCCGAGGAGTCCATGCTCTTGGGCGACGAGGCCGACAGCTTCGAGGCATACGATGTTGTGGAGTCGTCGGAAATGCCTCCGGAAGGAGACATCAAGCATGCGGACATGCTCTCTGTGCTTGCAGCCTATTCGACGAGCGCGCAACAAGTATTTGAACCGAGGGAGGCGCGAATACTCAACGGAGAGGTTCCTTACAGCATGGTGCCGTGCAGTCCCGATGAAGGTTCCCACAGAAACGACCCAGGCCCCTCTCGTTCTCTTTCATCAGCAACATCTCGACTTCCGGGTGTTCTTCACAGCACTCGCTACAGCTTTGACGACTTTGACGGCACCAATCCCGCACCAGGCTCTGCACCGCACATGCGCCTGACCTCCGTGGCTGACAGCGAGCCCTATACGCCTTCACACCACGCGGCAACCGCGACACCAGAGCGCACTGCCGACGAGGAAGACGAGGAGATCTGGAGAAATCTCCTCAACATTATACAACACACTTCCAGTCACGCTTCCCTTGCAGCTCTCAGATCGTCCAGTCTGCACCTCACTACCTCGAGCAAGAGTCATCGTCCCGATCTTCGCGATCTCGGTGTTGCTTGCAATGATGATGCACCACTCTTGTCAACGCCGCGAGGCGCTGGCACACAAGGCCCAGCACTGGCACACGGCGAGGTAGCCTCGCAGGAGCAGACTATAATCACGCAATCACCGCCTGCGTCGCTCAAGCAAATCGTGAGGCTGGCAGAGCGGCCTGTAATCGTGCTCGACTCGAGGACAGAGAATGACCCAGACGATAGTGCTTGGAGGGCGTTCATCATCGGCAGCGAAGACGATGGTAGTGAGTCATCACGATATCTCATCACCGCTGGCTCCCACGAAGTGGGCGAGACGATATATCAGCCTCCCACCGTCCAGTCATCCTCGTTTGCGACGAGTGGACTAGGAACCTCAGCAAACGCTACGCAAGGCGACACGCACTTCGTCTCCGGGACTACATTACCTGGCGATTCGCAAACATCGCTTTCGCATAGACTACAGCTTCTCCGACAGGCCTCCGCCGTGCTAGAGAGCCCCATACCCGCGGTCGCGACACCTGACGATGATATAGAAAACGTCTCCTCACCTTTACACAGGATGAAACGACCGGCCAATTCCCATGCTGGGCCCATGCGCATCCAGAGCAGGAGGCAGTTCGTGGTGCCGAAGGCTGACCCTGTTGCTTCGACTGGCAATGGAAGTTTCAGGCGGCGAGTCAAGCGGCGTAACGCTATAGCGTGCCGGGAGCACGATATATTTGATCTGATCGACTCGGATGGCAGGAGTCTTTCATGATCATGATCGCGGTCGTTAGCTTGGTTGACTGAAAGTAGCCGTGCCAGTCGTAGCTGTGAGGTTGAGTGCGGCACCGGTGATAGCTACCATTCATGTCGCAGAGAAACAGCAGCGACAGGTACTGCATAAGCTATCTCTACTTTGCTCAGCCATCCCAGCTCAACCTATCTACTCCACATAAGCATCCCTGGTCCTCATCTCCGCCTCCTTCATACACCTCGCCGTCACCTCCACATCGCGCGGCACAAGCCTCACCTTGAAATCCCTCGGAATAGCCACCAACGCACTCTTGAACTGATTATAATCCACATAATCCGTATTCGGCGGCTCGCTCTCACTAGCCACGATGCGGAAACTGGCAAGTAAGCGTACCAGCGCGGTATACAGCAATCGACTCGCAATTAACTGGCCCGAGCACGCTCTACTGCCTGCGCCAAAGGAGAAGTGCTGGATCCCGGTTGAGGGGATCTCCTCTGGAGGATGGCCTTGCAACCAGCGCTCTGGGTTGAAGGTCCCGGCGTCCGGGCCAAAGTGCTCGATTTCGTGGTTTGCGGCTTGGGCGTTGATGAGGATCATGGTGCCTTTGGGGATGGTGGCGCCGTTCCAGTCGATGTCGGCGTGGGCTCTGGGGTGATGGGTGGTTGGGTTAGCCGGATCCATACAGGTATACGCGGCACTACAAGTTGCGTCGAATGAAGATCATACCAATCGCCCAGACTTACTTTCGCGGTAGTGACATAGCCGATACGGTATAATACCGCGCCGCCTCCTTCGCAATAGCGTTCACGTAAGGCACGTCTTCGACCTCCAAAGATTTCTCCCATGCTTGCGAAATATCCGGGTAGTGCCGCTTGATGCCCTCATAGGCCCGGTCCTGGAACACCTGCCCCTCAGGCGTCGACAGCGATCCGATACAGCTCGTCAGCGTTCCCGGGATGGTCTCGAACCCGCCGGAGACCAGCGAGAGGCAGATGGAGGAGACCTCGACGCCGGACAATTTCGTCTCCTCATCCTTCAGGATGGCGGCGGCGACGCAGGGTTTGTCCGTGCCTTTGGCGATCATGTCCCGGACTTGGTCGAGCAGCTGGTTGAGGTACTTGTCTCGCCGGGCTCGCAGGGATTTGCCTCGTTGCGTCTTCTCGTTGTTGGGGAGATATCTTAACAAGGGGATGTAGTCCTGGTAGTTCTCGCTCGCACTCCGCAGTAGGCTTATGGCGCTTCCGACCTCGAGGACCTCTCGTAGGAGATCGTCGTAGACTTCGTCCATGCGGATGCCGTAGCATAAAGTCAAAGTGGTGTTCAGTGCGTAGCGCTGGAGATAGGGTCGAATGCTGAGCTCTCCGTCCTGACTGTCCCGCACCAGATCGCGCACGATGCAGTATGTTTCCAGGTCGAACATTGGGGAGTAAGAGCGCATTGCTGGACGGCCTAGGGTCTGCCCGGCTGCTTTGCGCTTGTTTCTACGATCCGTCAGCCGTCAGCTTCTTCAGGCTGCATTTCCGTAATGACTTACTTGCAGCTCTCGTCCCATGGCGAGGATCCAATGGTAAAGCCTTGCGTGGACGAGATGACTCCATGGAAAGTATAGAGCGTCGGTCTGTCTACACAAGCAGATTGGTTCCCGATGAGCATCTTCCTGCAGGCGTCGAAGCTGTTCACCACAACAGCTCCTATATAGAGTCAGATGAGTAGTCGACGGCTCCGTAGCAGCATATGACGTTGTTTGACCTACGAGTATTGCCTAGCCGTATCTGGAACACATCACGCTTGTACTGCCTCCACCACTTCTCGCAGACGGTGGCATGGTCGTCTCCGAGCTGTAGCAGATGCCCGACGATGGGGAGGGAATTCGGTATCTCGTAGATGCCCTGAATCTTTGGCTTGTCGGTCAACGTTAGAAGCACATACACGGCGTATAGCAGTGTGCAGGCAATAGCGAGCCCCGGTGCCCATACGAAGATGTCGATATGGCCGGTTCGGTAGCCTAGGAAGTCTATAGCCCTTCCTTCGTAGGTCAGCGACATTTTCGAAAACTATCACCATTCACGTGGACACCACCTCAGCACGAAGTCATGCTGGTATATAGATGATCTGCAGTTGAGGCCGGTATGGACGCTCCCGTCGGCCTATCACCACCTCAGAGCTTGAGCTCCCGGCGTAGCTGTGGGCCGGCTCAATCTCGCAGACCGCCGCACGGAAAAGTGTCTTGAAAGCAGAGTGCTCGCAGAGTAGAAAGTAGCACAGTAATAATGCTTCTTGAAAGCAGCTGCCAAGCTTTGCCATTCTTGCCTTCGCTACTGACGCCCGATGCCACTACCTGGAAGGTGAGGATTTTGAGATAGGCGGTCCGGTCTGGAATTGGTCTCACGCTCGTGGGCTGCGAGAGAAGTTCATGGGCCCGTCTCCTGATTCATCGTTAATTTTCATGACTTGCCCGTCACATTCTCAGGCCCAACACTCTCTGGACGCGGTGCTTCTTACCCACGGATTGGTACCTGTATGCTTCAAACGGTCTACCGGCCGTAGCACAAGTACCTGGCGAGCGTTTTCAACGAGTTCGAAGAGAGCGAGGTCAGTTCGCTGGAAGAGGCTATCAAACACAATAGCAAACGCAGAGGCCTTTGCTTACTGCCAGGCACTCCAATAACCGCATCAGCACGTTCGAGAGGCCTCGGAACAGCGCACAGCATACCGAACACAGGATGAGCTGCACCGTCTGCTGGCAAACCCCCCGAAATCGAGCCGAACTGGCAGCTTGTTTATTCGGATTGCATGGTCGCGGCTAGAGCGCTCGGCGGAAAGTCTTCGAGAGAAGCGGCATTACTGTAGTCGCCTTAGCCGACAGCCCGCTCTATGTGTGCTTCTGCATGCAGGTGAGTTCCGCAGGAAAAGCAGCGGCATGTGGTTCGCATTGCGTTTCGTGCCGCGTGGATGTGGATTGACGTGCAGGAAGCGGGTGAAGTCGAACCGGCTGCTGACGGAAAGTGAGTAGGCCACGCAATTATTAGTCGCGTACATACTGTAGTGTAGGGGCAGAAAGCACTGCCGTTGTAATGTTTTGGCTGCCTTCAGCGTTCCCGCGGCCAGTATTACCGCGGACTCCTGCTGCGAGGAGCTGGTAGCTGGTAGCTGACATAGGTGATGATGGGCAGGAACACAAGTGGTGCCGCAAGCAACAACCGCGTGTCGACAGGCTGTGGTGGTGACACGACAGCACGCATGGAACCTTCCATGCACATGGCAAGGATGGGGTGCGGAGTGCATAATAATAATCAAAAGCACCCTTGCCGTTCGGCCTCTTCGGCTGTTCATGCAAGTTGGCGAGGGCGGGCTGTGTCGTG
>NAJQ01000640.1:0-17001 GCA_005059865.1 Friedmanniomyces simplex
GGGAGCTTGACCTCCCCATCGAGAGAAGCCCACGACCAAGTCGGTGCTTGTCGCGGCTGCATCTGATCGTCGGTCGTCCAGCCAAAGGCGTGGTACTCGGTGCCACGTTTCCGGTACCAGAGAAGCTGACTTGCTAGATGCTCTTCCCACAGTCCAGCGACGAACTTGCCCAGCACAGGGACGGTAAGTTTGGTAATGGCAGAGCACGCGATCAGTTTGTCACTGATGTAAGTGACGTTTTTGCCGGCATAGGCTTCGATGACACTGGACCACTGCTGCAGCAATCGAACGGTGTCAGAGGCAGGCCTTTGCAGCTTCCCTCTGTTGGACGCTCGGATGCGGTCGACCTCTCGACAGTACATCTTCGCGTTAAACCCACCCCACGACTCAGGTCCAGATGTGGCCGCAACGATTGAGATAGGATGACTTTCCCTACTCCACCCCTCGAAGCACTCCCACATAACCTGCCTTTTCGTGCAATGGATCGTTCTCGGCGCGAGCATTCTCTCCTGGAACACCCATGCCCTCGTGTTGAGCGCTGCCCGATCGATACCACTCGGGAGGAGATTTGCGGACGTCCCGTGGTCAGAGCCTACATCTACGGAGATGACCAAGTTGTTGTAGGTGAAGGGCCAGCTGAACGTATCCGTATTACCTCTTGCGGCCCTGAACGGCGCATCTCCCTTTGGTTGAGGTGGCTCGTCGGCGGCATCCTGGAGGTATTCGCGGATGTAGAAGCAGCCCCCGTTATGGTCAACGGCGTCCGTAGCGGAGATGCATATTGCTGAGTTGGTATAAACCCCTCCCATCTTGACCGACTCCTCCAGCCAATCTTCCTGCGAATCCTGCACTATGCACAGAGAATCGATCCAGATGTAATCCAGTCCCAGACCTCTCGTCAGCTCGATCGCCTGTCTGAACGTCGGTGGAAGCGAGGCTAATGGCTGTCCTCGCCTGAGTTCAGCCTTCGTCTTGGTGTTCAGCTGCGGTTCGTTGGTCCGTCCCCAGCAATGGCTGAGTGCGGCGTATTGTGGAAGCATACTCCCCATCTCAAGCAATTCTGTTTGAATCAATCGTATGCTGTCGACGATCGTGACGTCAAGCATCCGGCCAGGGAGCTGCACGCCCATATCGTTGCGGTCTCGCCCGCGACACACCGAATGATGTGCAAAACACTCGTCCATCCAATTCCGTATCAGAGTGAACGTAGCTTGCGACGAGGTACTTGGCCCAATGCCGGCTACGGCCTCAACGTGGGTCCTGTCTTCGCTCGGAAGGCTATCGATCACCAGCCTGTGAGGCGGCAAAGGCAGCGCCACTCCTTTTGACACCTCACCCGGCATACACCACACGCTGAATCTGTAGCGAGGCCCAGCTCTGGCTTCGAAGTCCTGTGACGGTATCCTTTGCCATATAAAGGAAAGGTTCTGGATGTTCATGATCTCCCCTTCGTCATACACACGCTTGCCGGCACATATTGATTTGACACATTTCCAGAGCCAGCCACACGCCGTGCAGCCATCTCGGACCGATGTATGAAGTGACTTGGCGTTGGGCTTGCCATACCATAGTGCCAGACCGCCAGTGGAGTTCAGGCCCTCGTTCTTCCGTGCAAGCTCGACGCAGTGCTGCTTGAGCTGGGAGAGGAAGCTCGTGCAGTCCGTACAGAGCTTTGGCACGAGTCGGCCGTCTCTCATGATTGTGTCTTCCATACTGTGGGCTGGGCCTGTATCCTCTGTTGATCAGGGTATTGGTGGTCAGAACGACGGATAGCTGTTTAGCTTGGCGGGTGAAGCTAGGACATGAAGGTCGTCGTCATGAACACAGTCGTCTGTGGTAAGTGCTTCGCCACTTGGCTTTTTTGTGTACGAGTTGGTTGCCTCTGGTGTATTGATAGCCGCCACAGCCCCGAGCACGTCGCACTCAACCGATTTGCAGTGAAGGTGTTCCCATTCGACTCGCTTGCTGAGCGGTATTCAACTAGCAGGGACAGGATGTTCACCCATCATACGTGGTAGTGCTTGACGCTGCGCGATCCAGGACCAGGTACATGTCTCCTCTATGTGTAGACGATGTCGGTCGATACTTCGTTCATCGAGGATTGTCAGCGCCAATAGGACTCTTGTGTTTGGCTCATTGACCACAAGAAGTCGAAAGGAAGTTGAGACGGAACCACGTCTGTTCTAGACTCATCTCACAATACTCCGTTGACAAGAATAACGTCAAGTGCCATGGGTCAGACATGACAATGGATGTCCTGAGAGGAACAGAAAGAACATTCGTTTGCTTCGAAGGTTCGGAGAAGTTGTTTGTTCATCTGTAGCGAATGGATGGTTTTCATCGCTCAAGCACAGTGAGAAGTACTACACATCAGCGGCCATATCGCCAGATCAGCCGTCAACACACTGCAGAAGTACTGCACTCGTTGAAAGCTACGTCAGCCACTTCTAGTTGACACTCGCGCTCCACTGCGACACAGTCAAGGTTGTCGGGCCGCCAGTAAAAGGCTCAGTGCCGAATTGCAAATCTGTCAAACCCGTCAGCGTCTCATCCAATCGCTCAAATCCTCAGACCTCATACCGATCAAGTACTGGGTGCTAATCGGGAAGGCATGGTTGTTGGCCAGGTAAGTGAAGAAAGGCTTGAGGTCTCCGCTGAAGGAAGTGATCGGGCCATTGGCAGCGACGAAGCTGTAGGTGTACGGGCTGCTGCTGCCGCCACCCCAGAGGTTGAAGGCGATTCCGTCGACGGTAGCGGTACCGATTTGGGAGCCGATGGGCTGGATGCTGCCGTACTTGCCGAGCCAGACCATGAGCTCGTAGTCCCCGCCTACAGGTCGAAAGGTGGTACGGTTAGCAAGTGTTTCTCAAGGTTCTCGATTGCTGATCGGTATGCTTACTGTAGGTGACGTGGTTGATGTTGGCCGAGGTGAACAGGTCGTAGGACACATCAGCGTTGACGTTGCTATTACTGAGGCTCCACTTCGCAGAAGTCTGAATGCTGTTGATCTGGGAAACGAGCTTCTTGGTGAAAGTGTACTGCGAGTTCGCGTAGCTCTTGACTGCGTTGGCGCCGCCCTGCCAGGTCCAGGTGGTGTGCCACGCGACGCCAGCGCTCGAAGCGCTGTCGACAACCGTAGTCTGGGAGCCAGACGTAGCACTGCCGGTGCCCCATAGATTGTTGTTGACGCTGTATGCGCCAGAAGTGTAGGAAGCGTACTGGGCGCTCAAGGTGGCCACCGCGGCGTTAGCCACGGAGACGGAAGCCGCCAGGGCGAGAAGCTTGAACATTTTGGCGAATAAAAATGATGCGATGATGAACACGAGAGCGTGATGTGCGGAAGACGACTGGGCGAGGAAGAGAGGCTTTCAATCATGGAGCTTGCTGTTCATATATGCCCTCACTCGATGTCGGTTTGCTCCACTCTGAGGCCTTGAAACGCACCGGGCCCGCAGCGTCTCGAATCTTGACTGTTCCACAATACGTATCGTCTCCTCTTACCGCCAGTCGTAGCTTTCTCCGCCACACGTTCCTCGATTCCATTACGACGACACGGGCTTCCGGCCCGCAACCCGCGCTGTCAAGACGGGACGAAGCATGATCATGAGGCACACTTGTCCGGGCCGAGTAAGGTTCTCCAATACGAAACACGTCGCAAGCCTATCCCCGCTATAGCCTGAAGTCGGTTACACAGGATATGAGGGCAATAGCGTCATGTTGCTCGTCCTTTGCAGCCTATGCATCGTGAGGACAAGGACTTCGGATCGTTACACGCAGATCTAGTCTGACGCCGGACGCATTCGTGACGATCATGTGCTCTCGTGGGGCCCCGCGAGGTATTGATCCCGCTCCGTACAGCTTGCTGTCCGTTGAGTGTGTTGGTCGTGACCTGTAGACGCTTGACGGGTTGCCGATGTGCACCTCGCCGTGCGGCCCCGAACGCTACGATGAGCCTGCCCCACTGAGTGGGACTTCCGACAATACCTTGGTACATCACATGCGTTTCGCGTCTGGCAGGCATGGAAAAATGGTGGAAGAGTGTTGAATTTTCTCGGCGCAGGATGTCGATTGCGGGGATGAGATCCTTGCAAGACCCGATGGCGGGATGTCTGCTGTTCAGTGACTATGCCATGAAACCGCTAAACGCAGGGTGGTACCTACTTAGTGAATAGTCGGCATCGCACAAATACATGCCAATTTTATCAGGCAAAGTTGAAGTACACAAGAATCCTTCGCCAAGGTGCGTGTGGATCGTAGGGTGTGCGTGCAGACATAACAATGATCGGAATTTCCCGAGTCGTCTGCCTCATACACCAGCATCGTATCGATCCGGAAGCCAGATCGGTGCGGCGTTGACACCTACATGTCACGCTCTGTTCGTTGTCCTCATTGGATGTGATCGAGCTACAGCAAGTCGGCTCGGCTTGAGTAGCTCTAGCGTACTGCGCACCATCTTTCTCTAAGTCGACAAACCTAGCACGCCGCTTGTCGGACCCCAAACGACTCTGCTGTCGAGCAAGGGTGGGCTCGGGTCTTGCGCGGGATCGTGATGGACATACAAGACCGCTCGATCACACGTAGTCAAATGACGAACGAATGCAGTCGCGTTATGTCCTCGGCACCAGCATCGCAAATGGAGGTAAAGGCCGCCTTCGGGGCCCCTGATGCGGTCCAGAAGCTCTGTTGCCAGCTTTCAAGCTCGAGCAAGCGGCCTCTTGCGTTGGACCAGCTTTGAGCAGCGTGTGTGGAGATGCATATTGTCTCATGCTCGTGGTACATTTTGCGGCATGTGCCTTGGACACAAGGAGCTGTTTCTCCCCGTGGTCAAGACTGAACAGAGTTCAGGTTGAGCAATATCTCCAGGCGTATGCGGCTAGCATTCCGGCGCGTCTTGCGAAATGACCAGATCCTCCTATCAGCGAACGGAAGCATCATCAAACATTCGGGGTCGAGAAAGGTTGCCAGTCGACGTCCCGTCGTAGCATATCTCACATCTCTCCACTGGCAATCGAGGCACGTACACTGCCCAGGCTCTCTGTCAGGCACGGCGTTGGTAGCGAACCCTGCTCGAGATGAACAAGCCCATTCGGCAACGAGAGCTCTAGTTGGGAGCACGGCAGGCTGCCCGGTCGAGGCAAGGGTAACGTTGGCGACGGATACTGAGCCTTGCCCTTGCCCTGGCCTCCCAGCATCCAGCCGCCGACTTCGTATTGGCTCGTTGGGAGTGTTCGAAAGTAGTCGATGTATTCGCATCTACGGGCTGTTGCGTTGTCAGTACAAGCGAGCGTCGCCATTTTCGTCGCCAGTATGTCTTGAGAGAAAGCGTGTTGTGGCGAACGGAAAGGAACATGGGTCCGACGGTCGGTGCCGAGCACTGCCGGTAGCGTTCGTTGCAAGGCGTCCAATCACATATCAGTTCAACGTCCACCTCACGTCTGCGACTTCAGCGTCGCGTGTCCGTTTGCATGTGCCGCAGATCATCTTGGAACATTAAGACTTGTACCAGCAGCATTCGTGGAGTCTAGCCGGGCCACGTACTCTAACATGCTGTTCCTCACCTCCCTCCTCGCCCTCCTGGGCCTCCTCACCACCTACGCCTCCGCAACAGCCCTCACATACAAACTGGTCCCGAACGAGAAGGAGTGCTTCTACACACACGTCAGCAATGCGGGCGCCAAGATAGCCTTCTACTTCGCCGCGAGCAGCGGCGGCAACTTCGACGGTACGCCTGTCCATCACTGCGGCAAGTAAGGTGTGGGGTGACTGACCGGCATCGCAGTCGACTATGTAGTCTATGGCCCCGCGAAAGAGGCGGGCAAAGAGCGCATCATACTCGAAGGCGAAAAGGAGCGGCAGGGGGATTTTGTCTTCACGGCGAGCGAAGTGGGGGAGTACAGGTTCTGCTTCGATAACACGGTGTCGACATTCACGGACAAGATGGTGGATTTCGAGATCGCGGTAGGCAGTTTCCACAACATACGGTTACCTGTAGATACTCGTGCAGCAAGCGCTGACAATATTGGCTCCGCAGGTCGAAAACGAAGCCCGCTCCCAGCTCCCTCAACGCGCTGGCGCCTCGCCCGAGCAGCTCTCCGGGGTCGAAGAGACCATCCTCAAGCTATCAGGACAAGTTTCCACCTTAACAAGACAGCAAAAGTACTTCCGGACACGAGAGAACCGGAACTTCAGTACCGTGCGGAGTACCGAGAAGCGCATCTTCAACTTCAGCTTGATGGAGGTGATCATGATGGTGGCGATGGCGTGCTTGCAGGTCTTCATTGTGAGGCAGTTTTTCACCGGTGGACGGAAAGGTGAGTGCTGGAAGACGAGATTGGTGTGGATTGCTCTGTTTGCTAACATGATATAGGATACGTGTGAAGTTCAGACAGCTCCTGAAGTCTGCCTTGCCAAGTTTCTCAGTTTCTCTCGGGAAGCGATGGGACTACGGCATCCCAGTCCATCAGCAGCTTCAAAGCCAGTCATTGAAATCCTGAACCGTCCAACATGGTAAAGGTGCACCTCTCCTGTTCGCCGGACCATCCTCTGCGAGTCTCGAGGATCTGTAGCCTTCGTAATAGAGTGTGGCACGGAGCTCCGAGCTGCCTTTGGAATCCTCCGCAATTACAGCTAGAGGAATGCTTCCTTAGTTCCCGTATGCTTGGCGGAGGCTGGTACCAATACCGTGGGTACACGGTGCGCGGCCGCAAAGGTCTCATGCTCCAGTCCGGTTCGACCATAGCGAGTGCTTGGTGGTCTCAAAGGTAGATTGACGTGCCGCCTGTCATGCAGCAGCCGTAAGCGGATTCGCTCGTGAAGCACCTCTCCACCCATCGTAGCTCGATAGTAGCTCGAAAGTGCCCTCGTACAGCCGCGAGAGCGGAGTACCGCCGTGCAGGATGTTGACAGAGCCTTCCTGACCCACTCGGCTTTGCCTGCTCCCCGCCTTCCAGCGATTAGACGTCACTCTCATGGAGGGTCAGCAGAAGCGATGAACCAAGCGGCAATGCGGGCTAGGCGTACAAGCACCGTCCATGGCAACTGGACACCATCGAGATGGTCCCGCAAAGCACGCAGACAGTCTCTCGGCGAAGGGTGGGCACGAGGGGACACACATCAGCCAGCCACCGTGCTTCAGTCACTTCTTCCCCTTCATCCTACTGCCCGCATCTTTCCCATTTTCCTCAACAAAGCCCCCCTTCACGAAAGCATCTCGGGCAGCCTGATTCATAAGCCTGAACCTATCCGGGCCCAATTGCACGCCCCCATACCACCGACTCACCACAACCATCACATCCCACACATCCATCAAGTCCATCAGGTGCAGCACCCGCCCTCCCGCGGCCGTCTCGCCATCGTCATCGCAGTCCTGGTATTGGACGCCGTTTTCGCCGCGGATGCGCCAGGCGGTGATGTTGTGGGTAGCTTTTGCTACCTTTTTATCCGAAGATAGGAGATGCGCGAGGTAGGATTTCGCTTGGGCTACGGAGGCGACGGAGGCGCAGCGGGCGAGGAAGATGGATTTCTTTTCCGTGAGCACGTCGGAGAGGGTCCAGGGTGGTGGGTCTGATAATTCCCCATAGGAAGGCTGCGGTGTATCAGAGATAACTCCTGGTGGTGATAGATGCGGGGCAGAAGGCTGACCGTCCTCTTGAGCAGCTTGTTGCTTCTCAAGCTGTTCCGTGCTGCCATCTGGCCAAAGCTGCTGAATCCTCTGATCGACTTCTTCGACGAGGTCGAACACACATGGTGAGCCAATAATGTAGATCTCGGCCAGGACATTGCGGGTCAGATTGACAAGATGGTTGCCTTCGCCTTTAGCTGTACTTTCTCCGACCGACTGCGTGCCTAAAATGGAGGGTGGCGCGTCTGGGTAATCAACAGGGAACTCTATTCGAAGCGATATGGCCGGCAGCGCAGGCAGTGAGAGGGCGTAGATATGTCCAGATATAAACTGTAGTGTGTCCTCACCGTAGATGGAGTTGATGGAGGTCACTTCGTCGTTCAGCTCTTCGGACATTGTTATTTCGACGAGCACCCTGCCTTAGGTCATGTCCTGTGGCATGACCCGGTCCTTGGTTCCATCGCTTGGTAGTGGCTTAAAGCAACCAATACAGTCCGCGTCGTAGATCCATTCGCGGTATATCTGCCCAGCTGGATGTTTGCTCCCTTCTTCAAGTTCGGCGGTTAATATACGGCGAGTCAATCAGTCTTGGCGAACACGGGAAGAGCCGCGGTGCACAAGCTTTGGTCGACACCGAATTTCTGCTCATCGTCACGCAACAGAGTATATCGACCACCATGACCGCAATGGCAGTCGCCGGCTCACGCTTCTCGCTCTCCAGCGCTCTACCCAAACCGAAGTACACCGGCGAAGACGAAGAACTACCAACACACACGCAACAAAAAGGCCCACGAGTAGTTGACGCCCGCGAACTCGAATCCTCCCAACTCGTCGTCAAGCGCTCGGGTCCGCCTCCGTACGGTCAGCGGTCAGGATGGCGGCCGCGGAACCCGGAAGACTTCGGCGATGGCGGCGCGTTCCCGGAGGTACCAGTCGCGCAGTATCCGCTGGATATGGGCAAGAAAGGCGCTGCCTCTAGCTCGAATGCGCTGGCGATACAGGTCGATGGGGAGGGGAAGGTCAAGTACGATGCCATTGCGCGGCGAGGACATAGCGATACCCGAGTCATCCATGCCAGCTTCAAGGACCTCATCCCGCTACGGCAACGAGCGGACGCCGGCGAGATCAAAATGGAGCGGCCGAGTGCGGAGGAGGAGCAGGCGAGCAAAGAGCGGACACAGAAGGCGTTGCAGAGCTTGGTGGATGGTACGCTGGCGGCGCAGAAACCGAAGAATGTCAAAGGTACTTCACGCGAGGAACCGACGTTCGTGCGGTATACGCCTGCGAACCAGATGGGCGACAGCAGCAAGAAGCAGGACCGCATCATGAAGATTGTGCAGAGGCAGCAGGACCCGATGGAGCCACCGAAGCACAAGGTCAAGAAGATACCGCGGGGACCACCTAGCCCTCCGCCGCCTATAATGCACTCTCCGCCGCGCAAGTTGACGGCCGAGGATCAAGAAGCATGGAGGATCCCGCCGCCGGTCTCGAATTGGAAGAACCCGAAAGGCTACACGGTACCTCTCGACAAGCGATTGGCAGCTGATGGGCGAGGATTGCAAGACGTCACGATCAACGACAAGTTCGCGCAATTCGCCGAAGCACTGCACACAGCCGATCGGCACGCTCGCGAAGAAGTACAGCAACGACAGCGCATGCAGCAACGTTTGGCGGAGAAAGAGAAAGAAGCCAAAGAGGAGCATCTCCGCATGCTAGCCCAGAAAGCCCGCCAGGACCGCGAAGCCGCCGTCTCCGGCCGTCGCACTTCCATTCGTGATGCTCGCTCCCGCAGCCGATCGGCAGACAGCCGCTCCTCTTACTCCGGCTCCTCTCGCTCGCCTTCACCAGACCCGGACACTGACCTCCGTGAACGCGAACGCCAGCGCGCCGACCGCCGCCAAGCAGCTCAGCGCGAGCTCCGACAGAAGAACATGGGACATGAGCGACGCATCCAGATGCTAGCTCGGGAGCAGAACCGGGATGTCAGTGAGAAAGTCGCTCTGGGTCTCGCGAAACCGACACAGAGTAAGGAGACGATGTACGATTCGCGGCTCTTCAACCAGACCTCGGGATTCAACGCAGGATTCAACGAGGACAACCACTACGATAAACCTCTCTTTGCTGAGCGAGACGCGCTGAACTCGATCTACCGCCCCAACGTCGGCGACGAAGATGAGGAAGGCGAGGACGGGGGCGAGACGATTGACAAGATCCAGAATACCAAGCGCTTTGATGCTCTGGGACGTGCGCCCAAGGAAGGATTCAGAGGTACGGAGACGACGGAGGCGAGGAGTGGGCCGGTGCAGTTCGAGCGTGATCGCGGGGATGATCCGTTTGGGGTGGATGCTATGATTGCAGAGGCGGCGAAAGGAGCGGGGGCGAAGAGGAAGGTGGAGGAGGGGGAGGGAGATGTGAAGGGGAAGAGGGCGAGAGTGGAGGACGAGTAGAAGTGTGGGCTGCAAGGAGAGCAGAGATTTTGGGCAGAGGTCTGTACATTCACTATTTGCTTGGTGACGTACGCGTGTCTCAATATTCGTCCCCGCCACCAGCGAGGCATCTCGTAAGAAAGTTTCAACGTCACTTCACGCGCATGCAAAACCTGCACCTTCTTCATCCGGCGAACGTACAAAAAGCCGTGCATTCGAGTTCGACCCGCAACAGAATTGTGAGCTCGACGTACCACAAGCTCAGCATGCCCGTTCCAACCCACTTTATCAACAACGATCGCCAGCCGTGGGAGGTCGCTGGCTCACCAGCCGCCGTCCAACAATAATCACCCAAGTCCGCCTCGTATCCTGCCTTGACCGTGAAGCCAGCAAAGAACCACAAACAACGCAGTCCAGAGGAGCCGACGACCATCAATCGACAAACCGCTGAGAGCAGAAACCGACGGCACGTCAAGGAGTATGCTGGCGAAGTACATGCAGTCTATGCGACCTCTTCCCGCCATGACGGACTTCGACTCCGGCTTTGGGTTCACGACTCGGGCTGTTGAGGCGCCTTCTATGATGATGCCCGCTGCAACAAGGACAGTTAATGCTACTGAGCTTCCGGCGATATACTCGGACACGAAGATGGACTCGACGAAGATGCGCGGTAATGAGCTGCCTGAGATGCCAGCCTGGATCATCGGACTGCTGGCGGGTCTGCTGAGTTTCGGATTCATCGTCGCTGTAGCGCTGTATCTGGCGAACTACCCACCTGAGTGGGCGTGGCTGCGCAGCATCCAAGCCCCACCGCTGCAGCGCACGAGCAAAGGCTACACCAAACTGAACGAGAAAGACGAAGACGAAGCCCACGAGCCCCCCGGCCGCAAGACCCCGTACCTGCACTCAGCCGAGCTTGCGACTGGCCTAGGCATCTCCTACGCCTCCTCTTCCACAGCTAAAGGAGGAGGAGGCCTAGCCGCCCGCCGCCGCAAGAACCTGAGCGTGGATACCTCAGCGACGTACGGTGGGCTCCGCATCGCTATGCCCGGCTCTGCTTACTACGACGAGGTGAACGCAAAGAAGAGAGAGCAGCAAGGGCGGCAGCAGCAGCGGCGGCGACGCCGATCCTACGACGAGGAGAAACTGCGGCATCGAGAGCCGCCGCCGTTGAGTCCGGCGCGGTTTGCGTGGGAGGCGCTTACGGCTCCGATTCCTGGTATTGCTACCTTTTCGGCGATGTTTGTTGGTGGCGGTGGCGGTGGCGGTGGTGGAAGGAAGTCGTTGGGCGATGGGGGGTTGAAATACTACGAGCGTGAGCCTGGGCTCAAGAGTGGGACGTACACGCCTGGTTCTGGACTGGAGACGGGGACGGAGCCTTTCGGTACGCCTGCTGAGGTGTCGGTGCCGGATGATAGGATTGGGAACGTCTTCCACCGGATCGGCGAGAGCGTGGAGCACGCTGCGGAGAAATTGGGCAAGGTGCTGTCGGATGTGGTGGACGGGAATGCGGAGGAAGGGTTGTTGTTGCCGGTGCGTGACAGCGAGCGGGGGCGTGGGTATGAGCCGGTGCTACGGGTTGTTGCATGAGCTGAGTGTGCGGAGCGTGGGTATGATGTCGATTTGCGGACCGGCTGGGGTAAAAAAAGACGTCTCTCTTGTGCTAGGATGCAGGATACAGCGAGTGACTTTTGGGGCCGGCGCTGTAGGTGACCTGACAGACCTGACAGGCCTGCTGGCGAGTGTGTACTGTACAGCTGTTGTACAAATTTAAGGAAATCCATATCCTGCACCAAACACCACCCGCCCTATGATAGTATCCCCCCACTCACGCCCACCTGTCCCCCCTCCCCCTCCTCCACCACCCCAAGCACCCCCAAAATATCCCCCCTCCGAAACATCCCCGCAGCATCAACCGCACACGGCTGCCCAGCCCAAACATCCGCCCCCCCCACCTCAACCAACACCCTCACCACCTCCAAAAACCCCTTAAAAACCGCCCCCGCCACGGGACTCTGACCCCTCTCATTTAACACGTTCACTTCCGCTCCCAGCTCCAACAACATCGACACAGTGTCTAAATGACCGTGGTACGCGGCGAGCATGAGGAGGGTGTCGCCTTTGTGGTTCGTGAGGTTCACGGGGATGCCGGCGGTGAGGTATTGGCGGAGCTCGGGGGTTTGGCCGTGGCGAGCAAAATCGAAGAGTTTGGTTGCGAGGTCGAGGGCTTCGGGGGGGAGTTGAGAGGCGGATTTGGGCACGGCGGCGGAGGTGGGGGCGGGGTGCTGTTCGCTGGTGGTGGTGGTGGGGGTTGGTTGGGGTGGGGTGTTTGGGATTTGTGGGAGACCCATGGTGGAGGTCTGTGGGTGGGATGTGTGCTGGTGTTCACGGGTCTATAACAAGGAGGGCAAGATGGGTGTATAGATATTTGCATTGCGAGTGTAGAGATAGAGTATAGAGATGACGTCTGATATGAAGTCACGACGGTACTTGCCTTTTCGGGACATCCGTTGGACGAGGCAGGAACGTTATCGAACAGTTTTGAGTCTACAGCCTTCTGAAGGCGAGACGAACCTGGATGCTCCTTCCTGCGCAGCGAGCTCGCAAGACCGCGCAAAGTCGCGAAATGCCATCAAAGGCAACGACGAGCCAAGCTGGCTCCCCAGCCCTGTTCATCACCCCTTGCAAGTCATCTCCGACCGTCATACTCCGACGCAAGCACATTCCACCCCGCCACAAAAACTCACCTCCGCGCCCTCCCCTCATCCATCCCATTCCGCCGTACAGCCATAAATTCGTGACCCATTTCATCATCGCAAAAACACACAATGCCCCGCCCCTGGTCATTCCGCCGCAAAGCATCCTAAGCCTGCACGGACACCAGCGCGGCGGACATGCTCCGCTGCCGCTTATGCAGCTTCGTCGGCAGACCCACCAGACCGAGACCCATGGCGGACGAGTCGTTCCTCAGCGGCCACCTGGTGACGTCCTCTTCGTCCTCGTAGGTCTCCGGACACAGGGGTAAGATGAGCGGCGGGGCGCGCTCGTTCGCTCCGCGCGGGACCATCTTCGGTTTCAAGCTTGCCGCGCGTGCTAGCGGTTGCAGGGGCGAAGTCGGTGATGCCGAGGCGACTGGTTCAGGCTCTTTGATCGTGTCCAGTGCGTCGCCAAGACTGCTATCGGAGGAGTTCGTGCGCTTCATGCTGAAGACGTTCAGGCCGATGGACGAGCCCAACTTGTGCAGCCTGCGTCGTGACGGAGACATCGGAGGCGGAGTCGTGGGCTGCTCGTTTGGTAGAGAGGGGTAAGGGTCGTGCTGTAAGAAGTCGGCGGTCCGTACAACGCGCGGGCTGGAGTCCGTAGGGGGTATGCCAGACTGAAAGCGAGTAGTTGCTTGCAGGTTCGGCAAGCTGGGTCTCTGCCGGACGCTCCTTCCGCGGGTGAGAAGCGCGGCGACGGAGCAGTTCGAGGTGTGTAAAGCATTGGCGATAGGAACGAGCCATGATCGCGAGGCTGTCACAGATGCGCTGGTAACCCGCGAGCTTCTGGATCTGACGTACTTCCACCCTCTCCATCATTGACACCGGAAAGCCGAATCTCCGTAGCTGTTGTATCAATGACACACCATCAACGGTCACATCGTACGCAGCGCGTACAACAGCTTTGAGCTCCACCGCCGTAGTGAGTTGGGACTTATCGTCCACAACGTCGATAGCGGTTGCGAGCTTGAACAGTTGCGCCTTGAAAGCAAGCATAGCGTCACCTCTCGCATTACTGTCACGATCTCGCACAAGAGCTTGTGCCAAGGAGTGCACACGAGGGCCGACTTGGACAAGATCTCGTGCTTGCCAGCCACGCACACGAGCGAACTTCGGAGACCCGAGACGAGCCAGTATTCGGTTGTTGTGTAAGCTTATCAGCATGTCCATACATTCGGCGGCACAAGTGGACCTGGATAATGCTGCACTTGTTAGCCATCCTGGCCCACCGGGCGGGTGTACAACATACAGTGTGCGGCAAAGCGTGCAACAGCACGAACATCTTCTCGAACATGCCCAGTACCTCGGCAGCGACACCTTCGTTTGCTGCAAGAGTCACGACAACTCTAGAGCTTGTGGAAGAGCAGTCAACTGTCGCAGCAGTTACGCAGCTCGGGACCGGTTGCCACGAAGCTAGGAAAGCAAAGTCGGTAGCAAGCTGTTCTTCGCTGCCTACCGGAAGAGTGTAAAGACCGGTGTTGACATTTTCTTGTGACCTTGCGGACACAGCTGTGGGTACCTCCAGCACTGGCTGATAACGTGCAGTAGAGTGAAGATCTGCCAGGTCGCGCTCGAACTGCCCTCTTTCGATGCCATCCCAGATGGACGCCATTTTAGACGTCCCGTCACGAACGTTTAATACTAAACCGAACGAGGTTCGCTGTATGTTACACAAGCAATGCATGAGATATGTGCGATGACGGCAAAAGCTGGACCTGTATTACATATGCACATGCACAATGCTTCGATCAACCAGCCTCCGCATGCAACGCAACTTCAGCCTGGACACCATCGAAGTCCAAACTCTTCACCACACCGTCGCAGCCTGCGCCGTTGTCGTTATTCGCCTTAGACTTGGCTTCATCGTAGTACTGCGTGAAATCATGCTCAATACTGCTGACTTTCATCAAGAACTCCTTCATCGCCATCGGATCCTTCTTCAGCTCTCAGATGATCTCAAAGAACGGATCGGTATCCGCTACACTCCATGGATCACTCTTGGACACTCTCTCCACAATCCTGATACTCCTCGCACCAACGTACTTCATGAAGATCTCACGCCATGCTGTTACGGCATATTGAAGAGGTTGAGAGCGACGGACTAAGCAGGCAGAGAATAGGTGAATTCCATGGCAATAACAAGGTTAAGGAAGAGAGCTGTCCTATCAGCAAACGAGATATATCCAAACCTATACAGTACGTTGCAAAAGCGGCCTCTCGTTCTTAGACATGTTTAGACGCTTCTACGCACGGACTGCAATTAGAAGTGGTTTGGCGTTCCCGCTAGAAAAGCCACTAGGTATCCCTACCCGCGTCACATCCCTGCACAAGCCGCCAGGCTTTTGTCAAATTCTGAGCTCCCCCGCTCCTTGAAGTTCACTTGCTCAATTTCCACTCTGGCGCATCTACTGCCAAAAGATGTTGTACACAACGGCAAATGAGGTTGCACCTATACCTACAAAGCCTACAATCCATACGCTGGGAGATCTCACGACCATCTGCGAGGTGCTTGATAGCGACACGCTCCAACTTCGCCATTCAAATTTCTCCTACGTGGATGAGCACGACTACGTCTGGTTTGGCCAGGCATTTCAGCCTAAGCTCACTTTGGATGCTGCCAAAGTATCTCAAGTTCTGGAACTACTGCCTGATGCGAAGGCTTACCCGCTGGCACCAGAGGGCTTGACTGTCGTAGCCGATGTCAGTGCGAGCACAACTTATACTAAGCGTCCCAAGCTTTCGCTGGTAGACGACGACGAGGCTCCGGGACTCTCTTCCTGGATGTTGCTGCAAGAAGTTAGCATACTCCAATTTTTACACCAACATCCACACCCGAACATTGTACAATACCTTGGCTGCACCGTCAGACGAGGATACATCACTGGCATTGTGCTCGAACGTTGCACCACTACCCTGCAAAAGCGGTCCGAAAATCACCTACTCAGTCTAAACGTTCGGCACCTCATGTGTGGCATCCGCGCAGGAGTCGCACATCTTCACTCCCTTCGTCATGCCCACAACGACCTTAATCCAATGAATATCGGTATCGGTCACGACGGCCGGGCAATAATCCTAGACCTTGGATCTTGCGGCAAGTTTGGCAGTGCTCTTGTATCTGCAGGTACACCCGGATGGGCTGACGAGATATATACGTCTGAGCCAGAGAACGACCTGAAGGCAATGGAGCTTTTAGAAACATGGTTGTTGAAGCAAAAGCCAGACCTCAGAAGCAAAGAATCATAGAACGAGAGGGTGTCCGCTTGGCAATGACTTTATTCAACGTTGTAATTTCCACCCTTCCTACCACGACTGTTAGCATCACTCTCTCTCGATTCAGCACCTCGCTATGGCCTTACCGACTTGCTCGCTTCAGGATGTGGCCTCTATACTCATTCCAGGCCTGCATCACATATAAAAGTTCACCGAGACCCCGAGGAGGTCAACGCGATCAATCACTACCATGCGTGGTGGACGGACTTCATTTCGGGTGACTCCGAGCTACGACGCCGGCCACAACCAGACGTACTACATGTACCATACGACTGACCTCATCGCTCTCGTCCGAGTGGATCACCGCGGAACCGACGTGGACTTCGAAGCTGACGCTCTACAAGCCGCTGTCAACGCACTCCGGGCGAACTAGAGGACAAATGCCAATGTGTAGTATGTGTACGCCATCATAACCCGCGCCACCGCCTGTCGCCTTGTGTACGTCGATACAAACCAATACTGCGACCTGAACGGCGGGTTTGATCACGTCAACGGTGTGTTTCACCCGAGACTGTGTCGAGCTTTCGCGGCTATGTGGCTTGGACCGTCCACAATGTCAACAAAGACAGAGGGCCGCGATGCCGTGTACGTGAACAAGCTTAATGCACATTTCATGCACAAGCCGCTCAAGGACCGATCGACGGTATACGTGAATCTCTGTTGGGAACAGGGAACCTCAATTCGTTCGCACCATTGAAAGTATCGACAGTTGCACTTGCGCTTACATATCAGCTCACCAAGAGTGCTCATATGGGCGGCTTCGGCCCAACATGTTCAATAACACCCTCCCGTTTACACGTTCTTGCTGGCCAAGAAGTCACTGCTGATACATGCTCACATGGAGCGGCATATCTTGCCGCCGGACAGCCGTTCGCCGACGGTAGGTATATAGCGCAGACTCATCTACGCTTGGCAGGATCAGTAG
>NAJQ01000641.1:0-16994 GCA_005059865.1 Friedmanniomyces simplex
CACCACCGGCTCACCCTACTCTTGTCGCCGTCATAGCTCACCCTCCGAATCTTGGCCCGGCTGAGACTCTCTACCCCTAAGACGCAATGTGCGAGAACCGTAGATGATCTTACAAACACCGTGCGCGATGATGTACCTGCATGCGTCCTCTCGACCTCCTGTTTGGGCTCCGTCGCCCACTACCTACATGCTGCGCCCAAACCCCTACTCAGGAGCGAAAAGTTTCATCTCGCCCACACAACCACCAATGTGTCGATTTCCGGAACTGTCACGAGTGAGGTGCATTCGCAGAATGTTCTCACTCGTCGAACCAACCTCGCCTATCGTTCGAGCAGCAGGGTCGGAGTACAGAGGCATTTTGACGAAACTAAACCAGAAGATAGATTGAAAGAAGCAGGCGGATATTGCAACCGTAGATCTTATACTGTGCAGCCTCAATGCCATGCAAATGTCCGGCAGCTACTTCTCACGCCGCTTCCGCACCATTACTACCATCCTCCTCGGCGGGATCGGACCCAAAAGGCTTTGCGGCACACTCTTGCGAAACCCTACCAACCTCTCATTCTCTTACCCTCAACCTCATTTTTGGCAACAAAATCCTCCTTAGCTCTTGGCTCTCGCTCGACCCTTGCCACCTCTTCATCCTGGCAGAGCTCACAGTCCTCCTGAACCGTGACTCGTAAATGTCCTTTCCAGTGGTTGAAACGTCGCATCCGCTCCTGCTGACAGTGAACGCACTGCATTGACCCCGATAGACAAGCCCTCGGAACTTGCCAGACGGGAGGATGTGGGAACGTCGTACACTTCTCTCCAGTTTTAAGGAAAAAAGGTTCGTTCCAAATACCACTCATCCCTGTAGTCCCCCTGAATGCCCTGGCCCAGCCGCATCGGCATCATCTGCGCCTCCAAAACGACACCCTCCGACACCTGATCCACTCCAAACACATCCCCCTGAGCGACAATATACCGCTTCACCCATTCCCAGTTCCGCCGCGTCACGCTGCTTCCCTAGTCCGGCAACCTCGTGCGCCACCAGTGATCGTAGCCCGGGTGCAGGCGGAAATGGCTCTGAAAACGTACTTTGACCATCCGCCGGAAGTCGAGGAAGGTGGTGTCGGCTGCGATCATGATGACGTCTTCTTCGGTGGCGCTGTGCATTGCGGTGTGCTCCATGCTGACGATGTCGAGGCGTAGCGTGATGTGTTCGTTGTCTCGCTTGCGAGGTCCGAGTTTGAATTATGGGATGGGGCGCGCTGCTCGCTCTGCATGACTGTAAGGTGGCGGTCGCTTGCTCGTCGATGGTATGGTCACCGCGGGCCTCGGGGCGAGAACGGAGTGATACATGTTGTGCGTTCGATACTATGCAAGCGTGGAACTGCGAAATGTGAGGTATTAATATCGTCGTATTTGTCGTGTCAAGCAAGACCCACCTCACCATATGACTCTTCTAATTCAGCTGTTGAGAGCCGAAAGACTCAAAAGATCAAATTGACCTGTCTTCGTCATCAGCACCTCAATTCGACAGCTTAGTACAATGTAAGAAAGGCGACTGAAGATAGGATGTGCACGGTTCGCAAGCAGACTCCGCTGCCGATCAATGACTTTCGCTATGCTATGGCGCTTGCTCAAGCACTCAGTACCCAGTTACCTCGCAGAGCCAATCCTCGCTTAGATTGACTGCTCGTACTTCGCCCTGCCCTGACGCGAGCTCTTGATGCAAGCGCTGCACTACACCGCGGATAACCCGCTTTGACGCCGACTTGGACGACCCCCCGACCCGATTAGCAACTCAATGAACTCTTTTCAACCTTCTCTCCTGCTCCGACTTCGGCTGCCCGTCCCGGCCAGGGTCGTCATCCAGTTAGGTCATGGCTGTCGATGTGAATCGGTTGCCCAGATACGTCGTCCTCTTCGCGTGGAGTGCTCTAGTTCGGGCACAGAGCCTGAACGTGGCCGGGCTGCTTGCACTTGTAGCACACGCGCTCGCTGGAGGCCTCGGACGGGCAGTCGCGGGACAAGTGTCCGACTTCTCCGCAGTTGTAACACTTTTGGCCTTGAGTGCAGTCGCCTGGAAGAGTCAGTATGGATGCGTCGGTAGTCAAAATTGGAGGACTCACGGCTCAAGTGACCGAAGCCACCGCACGAGTAGCAAGTCTGCCCGCCCTGCTGAGCACCGCCGTACCCGCCTCCGCCTCCGCCTCCATACCCGCCACCGAAACCGCCGCGGCCGCCTCCACCACCGCCACGCCCGCCGCCGTAGCCGTACCCGCCGCCCTGAGTGCAGTTGCGAGCAATGTGGCCGATTTGACCGCACTTGTAGCACTCCTGGCCGCCACCGCCACCGCCGGCGCCGCCGCTGAAGCCGCCGGAGCGAGGAGCAGCAGCCGTGGGGCAGTCGCGAGAGAGATGGCCGGAGTCGCCACAGTTGTAGCACGCCTGGCTTGAGTCAGCGATCGTCCAGTGGGAGCGGGGATAATCGTACCTTGTCCTTAGCCGGTTCGGTGCACTCGCGGGAGAGATGTCCGCTCTGGCCGCAGTTGTAGCAGGTCTGGCAAGGTTAGCGAAGGCAGCTAAGCAGCGGGAGTACGAGCGAATTTACCGGAGTACCCTTGTTCGGGCAGTCGCGCGCCTGGTGGGTGGTGTCACCGCCTGTAATGAAGCGTTAGTGGCGAGCTCGTGATGAACTTCGGTGGCCAGTAGGAGGATATGATTGGGCGAGTAAGTGAGCTTCCACGGTCACAGCTGGAGGGCTCGGAGGCGTTTGATGATGCGTTTGTAAGGTGGAGGATCCTTATAGAGCAAGGGAAACGTACAGTTGTAGCAACCGCGGGTCTGGCTGCCGTACTCCATTTCTGCGGAGTAGTGGTATTCTGTGAAGCTGTTTTGGTGATCTGAGGTGTTGGTGTCGTTGGTGAAGGTGAAGGTGTGGTCTAAGAAGAGAGAGGTCAGCGTTCGCCGTTCAGTGAAATTTCGTGCCCCACACTAATGCTCGACGTACGTCAAGCGACAGAAGCTAGGATGCTCTGGGCACGGGTCGGTCCTTGCTGGGAATCTGGTCTGGACGATGTTGTTAGCAGTGCTGCTCGAAGGATGTCCAGTAGCAGACGTTGGGCTATGCGGTGGTGTCGTACGGACGATGGTGGCGGTGTTCGGTCCAGCGAGGAGACGTGAAGAGTGATGTTTGTTGTGTTTCGCCAAGTTGAATTCGAGAGGTGCCAAACCTTTGTGGGTCAGCGCTAGGGAGGCTGGTGGGGTCGGGCCTGGCCGTCGCTTCCGTTCTGTTCTGCCTCAGGCGCCAAGATTCTGCGAGCCGGACAACCATCCATAGACCAAAGCCGGAATATCGAGGAGCACATATCAGTAGTTCAGGACGAATGTTCTTTGACCGTGCCAACACACACACCTACACAGCACACCCACTGAGGAAATAAAGCCTCGGTGGGGACGCAAACACACTCTCTCGCCTACGTACCTAGGTCTTCAAGCATCACGTAAAATCATAGACTACCAAAGCCTGCCTCCCCTGGCTCTGCTCCTTCAGCACTACCACGTTCTCCTCATCAAAGCCTACCCATCCTCTCGTGAGCGTCAACTCGGAGGCATCGTCCAGTCTCTGTTCAGTAGCGCATGAGCCTGTACTCCTTGCGGATAGCGCCTGATTGACGAGACCCAGGTCGACAGCTGTGGATTTCTTGGTGCCATTTGGTCGTGACTCGGGGCGGATGCGGACGCTCAAGTCTACACCAGCAAGGCGCTTCTTGGCTGCTGAGGAACCAAAGCCGCCTTCAAGCTCCCAGAGCCGTAACTCATCGCCTCGTGTACTGACGGACACGGCCTTACCGCGGTCGCCAACATGAGCGCCAGAGACTGATGAGGTGTGGCCCCATAGTGTGCTCCCAGCGCTTATGGAGAGAGAATCGGCCGTCGAAGTTACGAGGTATAGCGTCAGCGTATTGTCCGGGTGCGAGACGAGCAGGTAGGGGTGTGTATAGGATAACGAGGTCGGCTTCGAGTGTATATGCCGCAGTTCCACCGAGGTCGATGTTGTTGACGTCGTCGCGTTCGGCGGCGAGAGATGCTGCATCAACGGTGGGACCGAGAAAGCGAGCGGTCGGTAGTGCTGACCGATCGCTGAAGCCAGCCTCGACTCGATCAGGTCCCCGACGCATGACACTTTGACTTCCTGTAAGCCCACTGTCCAGCCGGAGAGGTAGGTCGGCAGCGCATATGCTACTGAAATGGTGATGCATGTCTCCGCGGCTCGCAAGGAGGTTGATAGTGGCGGCCAAATGGTGCTAGACTTGAGTGAGTGCAGCAATCGTGGCGGAGCGAGTATGTCGTTGGAGTGTTGACCTTCCAGCGGCTGGTCGAAATGGTAGAGGGACAACAGCTGAGTCGCCGTCATGGTGACAACGTACGGCCAAGAGATAGCCGTCGCCGATATCACGCCGTTGCTGGATGCCGCATGGTTATACCTGTGGTGGAAGCGCGCTCTCGCCTGGTCCAGGACGTAAACGCTGAAAGCGCCACTATCGAAGCCGACAGTGATCCTCGAGGTCTCATTGTTCGTTTGCGGGTCTATTGCAAGTGCTGTAGGAGGTGACGCAGCGGTCGAGAGCTCATAGGATATCTGTGCCACCATCTTCCGCTCCCCCTTTGCCGACCAGGCTCGCAAGCCATCTGTGTCCGCCATGTATATCACCCCTTCGTGCATCTGCACGAGTACAGGCGGTATACTCGCTTCCTCGGCGACAGGTATCTCGCTGACCACCGCGCTTCCTCGCGTCCAGTTATGCCGCAGCTTATACTGCCTCTTCCAGTTCGTCTTGATGCCGCGCTTGACCAGATGCTCGTCTCCCAGCCATCTTGAGGCCTTCGACGCCATCCTGATGCTCTCGTCGGTAGGTCCCTCATCCCTGACCCCGGGTAATCTGTTCGCCCTCGGCCGCACAAAGCGTTCGTAGTACTGCTGCTTCCAGAGCTGATTGTCTCCGGCGAGCGCTTGGTACTTGTGAGACAGTCTGATCTTTTAGCATGCCGGAAACGAATCGCCCCATTAGCGTATGAGAGTTGGAACATACCTCTGGCATACTACGAGTTGGGCTACTGGCAGATATGAGAGGACTCGGAGGGTCAATTCATCACTGAGCCTCGACAGTCGGTCCGCCTCTGAGGGCTTGGGGCGCTTCGAGTGGCTCTCGTCTAAGCCATCGTCCTCTTCTCGTACTCGCTTGACCATCTTGATGCTCGTCGCCGGTTGCGAGGACTGCCAGCGAGAAAGTTGATCACTTGAGGTCGCCATCGCCGGATCGGCTTGAAAGTCTTGGCATTCCCGGCGATCTGCCTCGGCTAGATCTTCCAGCGCGTCGACCTGGACCGCGTCGAGCGCGTGAGGAACGTCAGGTACATCGACCAAGCGATAAACATCGGAATGGTGGTACTGCGACCATCAAACGACGTAGACCACATACTCCTGGGGTGGTAAACGACGGTGGCAGTGGCAGTGGCCTCGACTAGCTACGCTGTTCCACAGCGCGTGGGCGTCGTGATGATAGGTGGCGGGAATGGCGACGACACCCAGATCAAGTCCGCTTCAGGGTGGCGATGACATGGACCGCATCTTGAAGGTGCTGGGCGAGAAGACGGTGCACGTCTCGCAGCTTGAGACAGAAAATGCTTCATTGCGTGCTGAGATCGAAGCCCTGCGGAGTTGTGCGGTAGAGCAGGAGCGGACGAGCAATTCCATCAGGAACAACACTCCGTCGGGCGAGCACGAAAGACTGGCGACCAAGTATGAGAACCTTTCCAAGCTACACCGCGACCTCAAAGAACAGCACAACAAGTGTGCCAGCCTCATCGCACTCGAACACAAAAAGTACCTTGAAGCGAAGACGATATGCCGTCAGTGGAAAGCGTACCATGACTATAAGACACTTCAGCGTCAAACTCGAGCTCAGCAGCTTGCGGAAGCTGAGCAGCCTGGGCCAATTACGCCGCGAAGTCTACCTTCCGACCCTCCTGACCTCCCGGACGACAAACATGCTAGGATCTCCGATCTCGACGATACGCCGAAGGCTCTACCGGGAGCGCGTCAGCTAAGCAATGAAGTACACAAGCCGGAAAACTCCCGCCAACTGCATCACCTTGCATCGGAGCACCCGGCCAACGAAGAGCGCACGAGCTCGAAGACGTTGCGGGTGTCCTCCAGTCAAAGCACGGACGCTGGGTCTGATCCGATGCATGGGCTATCTTCACCTACCGGCCATCGCGAACCAAGCAGCGACAACGAGCCTGTTGTGATATTTACACGGCCACTCAAGCGAAAGCGGAGTGCCTCTGCTTTAACCATGCCACCACCTGTGCGTATCAAGCAGGAAGAGAACTCCCCGGAGCGGCCCATCGAGATCAAAAGCGAGGACTTCAGCAGTCCAGTACACAATCTGCGAGCACTAGTACGTACAGAGACCTCTGATCTCGATGCCGTGGCTGGGCCGTGTGTACTTACGCGCAAGCTACGACCTGGACAGCGTGCTTTGTCAGAGGAAGTCGACCGACGCCAACGTCCGGAATTTCCGGAAGGTGTCTCCATGCTTTCGGATGGCGATATGCTTGATACGCCAAATTCAACACGAGAGCACCGTCGACCTGGTCCGGCACCTGCTGCAGATGATATAGACCTGCCAACAGCCAACCTTCACGACCAGGCACTCCGTCCGCTCAGCGTGAACGTACCTGAGAACCGGAGAACCTTGGCATCTGAGCAGCCTCCTCCGTTAGTACCTAGAAGGAGCGACAAGGTAGCAGCTGCAAAGGCCGCATTTCTGTCCGAGGACGGCGACAGCCAGAATGTACGAACATCAGGTGTCCGTGATAATACGACTGTCCCCGCGAAGTCTCCCAAAACGATCAAGAAGCGTCGATTAGATTCACTGCTCGAAGCGCCGACGTCAGACAGCAGACAGCGTTTGGTTAGAAGCCACTCGCCCGAGTCTGCAGTGCGAGTACAGAGGCAAGGTCCGCTCACGCCTCTCTCGAACGTAGTGCCAAGGCGAACATTTCGAGACGGGCTTTCATCGAGCACACGGCTAACACCGGCTTCCGAAGAAGCGCCTAAGTCGTTACCATCAAGACGAGGTGATCGGCATCAGGGACCGCCTGTACGGGAAGAGGGGACGGTCATCAAGGAGGAGCGAGTCCAGCCGGTATCCGCACCAAAACCGCAGAGTAAGACAGTATCGCCTACGAAGCGAGAACGACGACCTCTCAAACGACCGCGAGGACTCGAAGATACGTCACCTCGACTAAAGCCAGAGGACGAGCCCCTACGACTACGGCCACTGAGCGCACTGAGCCTCGAAGACTTCAAAGTCAATACAAAGAGCACGGGCGCCGAGCACGCATTCTCCGAAACCGTCAGAGGCCGAGCGCGCCGCTGCTTACCCGGCTGTACAAACCCAAGCTGCTGCGGCGGAGTATTCCTCAAAGCGGTGCAGATGGGTGGCTACCACGGCGCCAACGACACCAACGCGGAGGTTCTCGAGAAGCACTTCGGTGAGAACTGGGCGGCAATCATCGCCGCTTACCCGCCTGACAAGCGCGAGAAGCTTTTACTCGAGGCCCGCGCAAGCGCTTTCGCGAACCAGTACGGGAAGCATCGGCAGGCGTTTGCGCGACGGAGCACGCCGCCGGGGTTCTGGAGGACGGATATGCCCACTACGCAGCAGGTTGAGGAGGATCGGGCAGAGGCGCAGGCGATGGTCAGGCAGAAGGTTGAGGAGAGATACCGGGAGGCGATGCGTGACGGTGGCAGGTGGATGTTTAGGGATGAGTGATGAACGAGTCATCTACTACTGCTTTTCGAGGTCCGTGTCGGACGTGAAAGAAGACTGGCATAGACCAACGCGGTTGATGGTCCGCTAGTTGCGGAGAGAATGCATATGCGCTCTCCACGGGAAGGCACAACGAGATGTGGTATAGCAGCGTGCGTTTGTATTGACAAACTGACTCAACGCACTTTCGCGGCACGAATTTTATTGCTACATATTGAAAGCATTTTGGGTATCACTCGCATGTCTCATAAGTCATATACCGTCAATCGGTCCAAGGTCCCAACCGTACCAGACCCCGACCAGACCAAGACGCCGCCCAAACAGCAACCAACACGCAGGCCCACACCATCACGTCCCAAACCCACCCCCGCGCGAACTATTCCGATGCCACCTCTCCATCTCCTCGATCCTCGCCCTCAACATCTTCACCTCATCCCGCAACACCCGATTCTCCTTATCCAGCGCCCCAATATGCTCGATCGCACCATTGAGGACCTCGCACTTGCTGGGCTTCACGCCCTCCTGGCATACCCCTCCCGTCGTCTTCGAGGCGAGCGCGCGTGATGCGAAGGCCGGCACGCTCTGGCGCAGCTTATCGAGGTGCGCGTTGAGGTTCTCTCGATACCGACGCTCGACTGCGGTGTGGGGGATGCGTTGGCGTTTTCGGCCGCGGCCGGCTTTGCTTCCTTCCACGGGGACGTATTCTTCGTCTTCGTCTTCGCTCGTGCCGGAGCGTTTCAATGCTGGTGGACAGCGGGGCTCTGGCGCCGTGGCCGAGCGGCCAATTGCAGGTCTTTGAATCGAGGGGGTCGCAGTGTCCGGATATCGTGTCTTCTGCCTCGGGCTGATGTCGCTTTGGGCGCTTTTGGGGCTTTGCGTGGTAACGGATCCGAGTCCGTGACTGGTTGGAGGCTTCAGATAGCCAACACTATCCCGCGGAAAGTAGCCCTCCGTGACACCTGGCGGAAATCCTGCGGTCGACGGCGTGTGCATCTCGACGTCGGAGCAAGAAGGCAAGGTGACCTCGCCGTAGTAGCCGAAGCCTGGAGGTATCAGCTGGGCTGCAGTGCCATATGAGCCCGGATATTGATGGGTGTCGTGCTGGAAGACGCTCAGATCGACATCCTGCATGCCGCCCATCCGCGACCCTGGCTGATCAGGCCACTGGCTCGCCAGCGTCGGCATCTGGCCAAAGGGCTGATGTCGCCATTCGTGATCTGCGTCGTCCGGCATCTGGTGAAGACTGGCGGTCCCCAGAAGGGATCTCGCAACACCCGAGAGCATTCCAGTTATTGAGTCGTTGAGCCGAGGGTGTAGGAGTCTGCAGTCAGTGCGCCCGCCTTCCTTGGAGATTGCAGAGCCTTCGAGAACCTTCCGAGCACGGCGAGGAGGACGATTAAGATACTCGGAGCTCAGACTGGTTTTTGCATGCCTGTCCTCGCAGCCTTACTTAGCCCATCAACAACCTCTTGACTCTTACCACAGCGTCGTAAACTTGGCAATGCAGGCAACTAGGAATCAGCTGGAGCGGTGGGAGGTGAGCGATCGCCAAGAGTTCCAAGCATCGACGGATGGCGTCTCGCATACAGCAAAAAGCACACCGGTTGGTTCTTCGACCAGTGTGAATCCTGTGATCTACGCAGGGCAAGTACCAGATACGGACGCCACCCACCAGTGGGCCTCCGGATTGAGCTACCTCCTGGCTTGGTACTGGAAGTCGAATGTCACAAGCTGTTCACCGTCATCTGGAAATCGCTACGCCATCGTAATGCGGGTAGATGCAGGCGGGTGCGCACCCTGGGCAGGCTCGCGAACGCCTTCCTAGGCGGTGCAGAGCACCAGGGCCAGAACGTTCTTTCATGTTGCCTGATGGCGCTTTCGGCGACGCTGGCGGACTGGCACAGGGATAAGCTGCGAGTGAGTAGGAGCCGGCATTGGTCAATGCAGGTCGGGATGCCGATGCTGCATTCCTAGCGCCGCTCTTCCACGTGGTCGAGATATCGGCGGCGCCCTCGAATGGGAGGCCGGCAGCATCATCTTCGAGCTTGGCGGTGCTGCAGGCTACTACTACATTTGTAGACGGTGAGTCGAATGGATAAGCTGAGCACGTTCACGAACACGATGACCCAGTACAATCTGACCCGATCGTTCTTTCTCTACTGCAAAGCACTTCTTTTTTTGCTTTCAGAACACAGCTAAGGTCGAGCGTGCTGCAAGGCTGAGAGGGGTCGGAGGGCCCGTGTGCGGTATGCAGTACACAAGGGTAGAGTGCGGGGATCGCGAAGCTTCTCGAAGCGGAGGTGGTGGCTTGCACGTTACAGAGTTCAAGCATGGAGCGTGGTAGCGAGGAGAGGAAGACGAAATGATCTTGATGTTTTGGCTCTGCAGTTGGATTAAACTTGCAATGTGCTCGCTTGCTCGGTACCCGGCAAATCCCACGTGATGCCGCTCAATGCGTCCTGCAATTGTGGAGGCGGGTATGGGAAGTTGGCGTTCATTGTGGCGGATTGAACCGGCTTTCCAGCAATGAGTAGGTCACCGGAATGGATCTGTAGGTGAGGAAGTCGGTATGTACATCGCGTCCTCCGCCTCCCTTGTCCGTCACCGCATGATCCAGGACATGTGGCTACTACCTACACCCATTAAATCGAAAGCTGAAGCGAAAAGACGCTCGGCAGGCAAAGACGTGTGTGACGGACGGCTGGTCTTTGGGCCAACCGGTTGCTTTCCTGCTGCGTGGGCGACTTTCAGGCCTGGAGCTCTGCTTGGAACTCTCAACGTTCGGCTGACACTCCATGCGCGTCTCTATTGGTCGACGAGCAGTTGAAAGCTCATGTTACCGATTGAGTCGAGATATATGCTTGGTACCGGCGGGGTACCGACACTGACAACATGCCAGGGAGTCGGTAGGGTCAATGAGCATGCGGCAAGATCTGTGACCGCTCGTATAAAGCACTTGCGCCATGGCAGCGGTGCGTAGCTGTAATGCTGTCAACAGTTGCTGCTCATCGTCATCCTTTCTATCATAGCCATTTCGTCCGTAAGCCAAAGCATCCATTCCGCGGTAAGATTCTCCTGACAGCAAAGCTCAACGCCCGTCGCCTTCACCGACGTCCATGCAGGTGATACGCGCTCCCGAACGCCTTCAGCTCGCCCATCGCCGAGTCACGCCATGCCTCCGCCTTACCAGGTACCAGGTACAACGTCACACCGCATGACGTTTCAAGACTCGTTCGTATGAACGGTCTGGTCCTCCTCAATGAGGACGCCGTTGCTGGAGCCTAGCGCCTGCACCGTCTCGATCGCCTTGGTCGACAGCTTGGCAACGAAGCCCTTGATGAGGGAGAACTCGTGCTCGACCATACCGCCCTGCCCGGAGAAGTCTCAGTCAGCGTCTCTGCGCTTGGTCAGATGTTGCCAAAATACTTACAGCCTTGATGATTTCTGCTTTCGCTTGATCAAGGACGTATTGCGGAGTGCCCTCCGGGTAGCTGATGATGACCTGCTTCTGAGGCACTGCCGCCAAGCAGAGGACCGCGAAGAGCGCGAGGAGCAGGAAACTGAATGTGAACTTCATCTTGGCGCTTGTGATGGGATGCTGGTGTGCTTGTAAATGTCGAAGTATGGTATATGGTTCGGGTAGGAAATGGGAGATGATGGAAGTGAACGTGAATCGTCGGAAGCAGCGCGTCATGTTGCCGCCTCAGGCCGCATTCCGCGCTAGTGAGATATCTCTCTTGCACCTTTCAACGACACTCTTTGTCTCCAGCACGCATCCATCCAACAGCATTCTCGACCACCGCCGACACCCGACCACATATACGCTCCGGAATCGACATCATACCATCATCCTCATTGCGTGGAGCTCAGCCGTGCCCGGAACACCGCTCCCTGGAGCAGCGGATCATCAATCCCACCGACACCGTTCGCGGCGATCGAGGAAATTGCGGCTCACTCCTGGCCCGATCAGCTTGTCTCTGTGGACAACACGAGTGCCGCCGCAAAAGCTCAGATCAGGCAGTAACCACAGCGGTGGCGGGAGATCGAAGGATTGGGCAGAAAGAGCCAGGGATCACGCGCTCCCAGCGCCAGGGCGTGCATTCACTTCAGCAAGCTTGGCGTGGTGAACAATAGCTAGCGACTAGTCATACACTTGTTGCCGTCTTTTGCCGCTGCTGCTGCCTCATTGTGGCCGACTGTCTTAGTTAAAACCACGCTCACTTCGAGCCAACGCCGACCTCGCGCTTGGTGGGACTTCCAGCTACTTGCTGGTCAAGCTCACTGCCTCTTCCCGCTCGTACGAGCCTGTTGCGCAGTGCTACCTGCCACCCGCATCGTGAAGTGTTCTCGATCCTCGCGTGATCCAACATGTCTGCTAGGTCGCCGAGAGGTTCTCTTTCGGGCAGTTCGGATGTCGCTCTTGACTTTGCAGACTCTCTGAAAGACCTACAGCAGAACAACAGATACGAGATCGGCAACCTGACCACTATCGCACGCGAGAGCACAGAACACGCGCAAGCAATCTCCAAGGTCCTCGAAGATCATATCAAGACGGTGAGTCAGCAACGTCACGTGACTTCAGTCTACCCATTGTTCGAAGTTGGTAAATTCTGACGTTTTATTAGACGGCGCCGAACAGGAAGTTGCCATCTCTCTACGTCCTCGATAGCATCATCAAGAATGTTGGCACACCGTACACTGTATATCTCGGCCGCAGCTTGTACAGCACATTCATGGAAGCGTACACCCTAGTGGACAGCGCGACGAGGCGGGCCATGGAGAGTCTGCTCAAGACGTGGAAGGAGCCTGTACCCGGCTCGATCGACCCGAGACCAGTGTTCCCATTGGATACCGTACGGCCAATCGAGAATGCACTCATCCGGGCGAAGACGGCGGCGTTGCAGAATCAACGGCAGGTCCAGCCGCAGCAAATGTACCAGAATACTCCAACACCTCCGCAGTACAATGGGCGTATGGCTGCACCTCCAACGCCGCTTCAATTCCAGCAGCAGCCTCAGTACGGGTACGGGGGCCAGCCGCCAATCCCACAGCAGCAGTTGGGACAATCATACTACCCTCCGCCTACGCCACAACAATCACAGCCACCATTCACGCCAATCCAGCAGCAGTCGGTAGATGTTGGCGTTCTCAAGGCGGATATTTCGGCCCTCATATCGAAGCTACAGGCCAGGTTCGCGGCGAACACGAGCGATCAAAGTTTGATCACCCAGCTCAAGGCACTGCTGGATCTCCAGACCATCGTGAACGCCGGTGTCGTAACTGGCGCATCGTTACAGGAGGTCAGGAATAAGGTGACTGCGCTGGCAGCGTCAGCTCCGCCAATGCCAGCACCCACGCCACAGCCTACAGTACCACTTCCGCAATGGCAGCCACCTCAGCCTATACCGCACCAACATCAAGCTTCAACCCCTCTACAACAGCCGTACCAGCATCCACCGCCGCAAGCAGTCGCTCTGCCTTTCATGCAGCAACCCGCACCTGCACCACCACTGCCCGCGCCCTCCATCTTTGCACCGGGTGCTCTGAACGACCTACAAGCGTTGTTGATGAACGGACAGAAGCCCAGTACGCCCCAGATGCGCGCGGCGGCCCCAGTATTGCAACACGCGCCACACAGTCAGCTCCATAGTATGCAGAACAACGTCGCTTCAGCGCCACCGACCAGCACGGCTGATCTGCTCGCCGCGCTCAGCAAGAGTGGCGTCCTGTCCAGCCTTCCCACGAGTACCGTGGCACCGAGCACGCCGATGCCGGCAATCGGTGCAGCACCGCTTATGAGTTCCACAGCGTCAATGCTACAGTCACTGCAATCCTTCCTGCCACCATCCCAGCAAGGCACACCCACGCTTCGGACGGCGCATATGGCCGGACTCGGCAAGCCAAGGATCCCAATGACCTCGGCAGCACTCAAGACATTCCGGCCCGAGCTGGTCCGCGCGCTGTACGAAGACCAGCCGAACCAGTGCAGCACATGCGGCCGGCGGTTCTTGGCGACCGAAGAAGGAAGAGCGAAGAAGGAGAGACATCTGGACTGGCATTTTAGAACGAACCAGCGGATGGCCGACCCGAACACCAGCAGGGGCCAGCACCGCCAATGGTTCGTGGACGAGGTGGAGTGGATCAGCGTTCCGGAATTCGACCCGTCCACAGCAAGTGCCGCAGACGCAGCGACCGGTGCCGTGGCGAAGAAGCTGAAGCAGAAGGGGCCCGAAGACCAGTACCTCCGGGCTCCGGCCGGTGTCACGAGGCTGACGTGCTCGGTCTGCCAGGAGGAGATGAAGAGCTCGTACTCGGACGAGCTGCAGGATTGGGTGTTCATGAATGCGGTGTACTATAATGGCAAGCCCGCGCATGCGACGTGCGTAGAGGAGATGAAGAAGCCGCTTACCGGCGGCGCGGGGGCGTTGGCTGCTGCTCTGTCCGCTGCTGGGCAGAGGCAGCGGAGCGCGACGCCGGAGAGTATGCTTGGGAAGCGGAAGGCGGAGGGTGCATTGGCGGGGCAGGGTGCCAGGGTCAAGACTGGGTGAGGGAGGTGCAGAGGGAGCAAGGGAACGGAGGAGCGTTGCCTGGGGATGTGCGTGGCGGAGTTGAACGGCCGTGAGCTTACGGGGTACAAAATGGCAACCATGCCGGGGTTGTATTACTATCATGCAATCGTCATATCAAGCGTGCGCTTCTTGCGGTAGTCGTCTCCCTTGCATGGCGAGAGGTAACGAGCCAAAGCAGTCCGGCACTTCGGCTCCTGTATCAGATCATTGGAATCATCCTAACCAAACCAAGACACAGGAGTATACGCCGAGTGATAGGCATGTCTTGATTGTGCTACTGATTCCGATACGATAAAAGGGACCCATGAACGAACCACCGCCGGCGTGGTATTTTATCCACTGTGCGGCAAATTAGCTGACCATGTCGCCACGAAAGCATCAGGCTGCAGGAAGAACAAACATCGAACCATCTCAACGATTAGTATCAACCTTGAAGTCACATACGCCAAAACTGAACAGAATATCCCGATCCTCATGGTCCAGCATGTGAGACCATCGCAGGAATATTGCAAGTGCAGTTCCGTCCAGCTTTTTAATACCCGTAAGGTGATACCTCCCAGCAACAGACCCAGCGGCATTCTCACGCCCGAGGTGATGGCAGCGATTCGCCACAGCCATAGTTCGGTGAGGGTGGGGAAGTGGAAGTGCCAGCCCAAGATATGAACGACGCCGACGGGGATGCTGAATAGTGGTACGACGAGCCAGTTGGCGTTGTTGGTCCAATTGCTGGCGCCGGAGAAAGGCTTGGTTTTGAGGCTCTGGAGCTCCCCGTGGAGTTGCTCGCGATCATAAAGGACCGGGATCTGGCCAGGCGGGAGGCGATGATTGCCGTCTCCATTTGCAAAAGCGCCGGATGCCGCTGAAATGGCTTCGGCTTGACCCCCTGGCGTCTTTACGTCGAAATTGTAGGGCGGCGGTCCGCTTGCGACCGTCAGCATCCGATGGAAGGTATCCAAGTCGCCATGCCGGAATACGGTTCGAGTCTGGATATCCTTGGGCTGCCGGAATGTGAACCCGTAGGTCGAGATGGAGCAGATGGCGAAGCTGCACACACCGAGCTCCAGTTGCATGATGGTCAGGTTCTTGGACTTACGGGTGATCATGCTGATGCAGAAGTACAGCAGCTGACCCGTCGTCACGATCTTGTCGAAGATGGTGCTCTTTGACTTGTCCATTTATCTCTTTCTTCGTGACTGGAGGCTTTGGAGGCAAAATGTCTGCCGTGTCGGCCCTCTCCAGGACCTCTGCGCTAAGGAGGAAGCCATCAACCTCGTACGTTGCCTTGATGACCTCGGTGTCGATAGACTCAGCACAGTAGTAGAGACCGCCCATGTCGGCGTATGTTATATGCGTGAGCGTTCATTGCTCCTTCGTCTTGGTCTTGAGTCCTTTCCAGTGTTTTCGGGCTTTGCTCAAGTCCAGTATAGCTTTGCACAACACGATCTCTGGAAGATTGATGGTGACTGCGGCCCCCACCACGCCAGGCCAGAAGCACTGCCAATCGCTCGCATCTGGGTTGGGGACGCCGAGGGGCAGTACAGTATATGTGCAGGTTATTATGGTTGCCAGCGAAGTCCAGATGATATCAAGAAGGCCTCTCGTATCCGGTGATGAGCCGTGACTGGTGACTGCTGTCGGTAATGTGCAATTGGTGTCGAACTTCGTGTACGAGAAAGTCCTGGTGGGCATGAAGGACACCACGAGAGAAAGTAAGGTGGTCGCAAACATGATGTCCGAAGGTACGTCGAACGGATCTGGATTGGAAGAATCAATAGCGCGAGTGCCTACCGTCTTGTCTCGTATGATGAATGTACTGGATATAAGGCCGAGTGTCCAGGGACGTGAACAGTAGGCGCGTAGTCGCGTTCACGGTCGATGTGTACGTCTCAGCCTTGCAGCCAGCGTGTATCGCAGGACTTGTGCACTGCAGTCTTCCCCTGCGGCGTGTTGAAGGCAACTACATTGGTCCAGCCTTGAAAATTGGTGTCAACCAATGTGTAGCCTTCACGGCGTCTCTCGAGCGTGGCACGTACATATGGGCGGCTATCAAAGAGGCGTCCACGAGTGCCGATGAGGCGGGTGGGCTGAGTACTGCATTGATCAATGACCTCTCGGGATGATGATCTGGCTTCTGTTCCGTCTGAGCGGGCGGCTGGAGACATTTGAAGGCACACTGGGTAGTGGTTTGGCTGAGTTTTGCAACGCTCTGTGTCTTGACAGTTACCTGTGGTTGAAGGGAAGGCAGTACCCGTGTGGAGCCCAGGGAGGCGCCGCAATGGCCCCCAACTCGGAAAGCTCCCTTCTGGAGACAGTATTGTTGACCTGTCTCTGACATTGTATATGCGACTCGAGCATCGCACCAGTAGTCCACACACAAGGCACAAAGGGATATCGCAACCTCACCAGCTCAACGACCCAATGGCGGACAAGCAAGCAGAGGTCGCGGCCTCAGAAGGCGGTACGCCCTGATACAATGATACATTGCAGCATTACCTCGCTCATAGCATGCTCAGGTCCTCGACAGGACCGCTCAACAGCGGCCCGCGAGCAAGACTATGGCTCTGGCAAGATGGAGAACAGCTTGGAGATGAACAAG
>NAJQ01000642.1:0-16948 GCA_005059865.1 Friedmanniomyces simplex
GTTTGAGAGGTGCCATGCTGCGGGCCGAGAGATGACGCACGCCGAGGATCTGGCGCGTCTTCCCAGAATCCCAGTCGTGAACGCGTCTACTTCAGTACACCTTAGTATCGACCTTCAATACACATTGAAGAAAGCACGGAGATGCCGCCCAAAGCCGCAACGATCGTATACGGGCCTCTCAACCCAGCACTCGAACAGGCCAGATTCTCCCACCGCCGCAAGAACGTGAGGCAGCCCGCAGTCCCGCCACCGTCGCTTCTCAAGCGACAATCCACGCTCAGCCAGGTCGGCTGGATCGATACACCGTCATCCAACAACAGCCGCGGCAAGAAGGAACCCATCACCACCTCCAGTGACGCGGAGGACGAGGAATATGAAGTGCCCCAACGGCGAACCAGGTCCATGCCCAAGCGCAAGCCCCGAAGCAACAGGAAGAAGCTCGAGAAGACCGAGTCCCAGCCCTCATTCACCCAAGCCATCCGGTCCGTACCGGCGAAGATGGCCAAGCGAGCCCGAGAAGCCGATGGGGAAGGTTTTCAGGTCTGGCAGGACCCGGATGATTCCGATGACACGCCCATGGAGCGGATAGCGAAGCGGAGGAAGCGATGGGGCGAGGTGGGCATGCATCTTACAGATTTAGTGGCGTTGCATGATGGTGGGTATGAAAGTAGGAGGGGCCCGAGGTGGAGTTCCCCTGAGATTGCGGAGAGTTCTTCGCAGGTGCCGGTCGATCAGGATGATGATGAGGTGGCGACTGAAAATGCAACACTCGTGACGCCGCGAAACTTCCGCTTCAAGGAGGTACCTTCTTCGCAAAGCCCCGCTAGTGTTCAGCTATCTACCCAGCGATCGCAGCGTTTTGCGGACACGGAGAGGAGTCCGTTGAAGGCGAGGGATGGCAATGCGCGGTTGCCGGTAAAGCAGTTACGGTTGCAGAAGCTGCAAGCTGGAGAGGAGTCGCAGATCTCTGCGCAGAAGATGTTGATGCTTATGGAGACGCAGGCGGGCAATGAATTCAATGTGCGGCTCGAAGATGACGAAGGCGGGTGTCACGGGGGTGATGCGAGAACGGAACAGCTGCCGAAGAGAAGTTTGATGCGTACGACTACGGTACCGGACTCGACCGATACGGAGAGTGAGGATGAGATTGTTGAGCGAGATGCTAAGAGTCCGCCGCCAACAGAAACGCTCGCGAGGACGGTGCAGGAGTCGCAGTTGGAGCTTGGCGAGGATAAGAATGAGTATGGAGGGGAAGACAAGGGTGGGGTTGGAGATGAGGGCGAGCGTGACGACGAAGCCGAGGGCGATCAAACAGCCGTGAAGAGTCGAATGCCGCCTATGCCGCCTCCACAACCACGACCTCGGAAGCTGAAGCGTGTTGCGACGGTGCAGGACTCGCAGATCGATGATCTGGACCTTGAGCTGGATGATGAACCTACACGGGAAGGCGGTGGCCTGGTCGAGACGTGGCATCAGAGCGATGGCAATGATGTTCCTGTTCAAGACCATGGGACGTCGATGGCAGAGCCTGAGGAACAGTATCGTGCCGCAGATGGTTCTGGGAAAGAAGAGGTGGAGGAGGCACTGGAGGAGCAGGAGCAGCGAGAAACGGACGAAGAGGTAGCGGAGGAGGTAGCGGAGCGTGAGGCGGAGCACGGAGAGAGCGGAGCAGAGGAAGCGGCAGAAGAGGACAAGTTCTACGAAGACGCAACTTACGACCCAGCCTACTCGGCTCTCGACCGCGATGCGGCGCGCTTCGCACAGATCACGCAGACGCAGGGTCTCCGACCAGGGCTATATGACAGCAACGACGGAGATCTCGACGATGTAAGCCAAGGAGCGCTCGACAAGGAGCCTGTTGAAGACCGTGACCTCGACGAAGGAGAGTACACCGCAGCCCATCAGCTATCGCAGGAGCTGAGCGACGCTGCCGAAGCCGTCGTGCCTTCCTCCCAGCCCGCTGAGCAGACCCGCAACATACCCACAATCATCAAAGACTCGCAGCCATCTGCCACTAGGAAACTCTCCTCCCAGAGACCGAAAGCGATCGCCTATGTGTCGGCAGCTGAGCCAGACGCCGCAGTGGGAGAATATGAAGAGCGTGTACCCTCATCGCCGCCGCCTGCGACGCTCCCACCGTTTTCGAAGCCGTCTTTCACAGTCGCCCACCAACCCGAGCCAACAGTGCAGCTCGACTTGGCGGGAATGCCAGAAGAAGGAGAGGAGGAACGCGTACCCTCCTCTCCGCCACCTCTCCGCCCATCGCAAGTCAGCACCGTCATGCCCACGCAGCTCTCTCTCGCTGGACCTGGTTCGCGTCGAGCAGACGCCACGCAGACGCAATGGTCGTACCGCTCACCGCACAAGATGACGCAGTCGCGGTGGCATGAGGACATGATGGCGACGGGATCGAGTTCTCCTCTTCCGCTGCCGCCCTGGAGCTCGCCGGAGAGGGCACGGTATATTGTTGGCGATATGGGGCTGGGTGGTGGGAAGGGAAAGCACATGACGGAGAGCATGGTGGATTTTAGCTTGCCGCCTCCGCCCCCGATTAGTTCGAGCAGGGCGGGGACGCAGAGTGGTGGTCGGTCATCGTCGCCGCTTCCGCTGTGATGGGGAGGCCAGAGTTATGGCCATCTTTGCGAGGGTTTGGAGAGTGCGGCAGCAGCGTCGTTCATAGCAAGAATCCAGCCGAGGCTGATGAAACAGGAGGTGGGATCGTCTACCATGTAAGTATGGTTTGCGCGGCGTTGACTCCGTTTATACGTTGACTCGTGCGGTTGTGGGAACGAGTCTCGCACATCAGACTTTGCATCTTTGGGTGAGGAGGAGGCAAGCGCCCGCACTCTTGGCCCCAGCGAAAGCTTGCAGTACTTCCATCGTGCCTGCAAGCCATCCGAAGCCATCTTCCCAAATAGGATGGCACACGCACGGAAGAGCCGGTGGTGCATCGTGCGGGATGCACGACACCAGCCGATGGGTGGGCTGATGGGCGCCTCCTTTCACCGGTCGACCGGTCTTCGAGCTCAAGCTGTCCATCTCAAGGACCCGGGAGCAGCGCAACAGTCTTTTCGCGCGCTTCTCGCGATGTGGGTTAGGCTATGTCGTCCTCCACCTCCGACAATGAAAGAAGGACGAACGTTCGCCGCAACAGCGATAACGCTAACAACGCGCCCTTCGAGCGCCCCCGTATAGGCCCTCCACCACCGCGACCCAGACCCAAGAAGCCGCCGCAACAGACACTCGATGACTTCTGGGCCAACTTCAATCCCAAATTCCCCGGCAAAATCACGACGGTATTGCCTGATAAGTTCTACGCCAAGCGTCTTGCCCAGCGCCCGGACGCGGACGAAGGCAGTCACAATGCCGTCGAGAGCTACGAGGAAGCGAGCCGGATCTGCAAGCAGAAAGTCGAGAAGATAGTCAGCGAGTGCCGGCGCGTAAACCAGAAGTACCGAGATCCGCATTTTGATGTCGAGGATGACTTTTATCAGGTTCGTCTGTCCCCGGAGCTGTGACCAGGTGGGTGTGTCACGACTTTGCTGATGCCTGGGATGACGGGTCAGACCACGTACCGGGAGTGCTTGCATGGTCTCATCGAGAAGAGCAACGATCCCAAGCTCGTGCCGAAGAGCGTCAAGCGCGTCGGCGCCATCTTCGAGAACCCTCAATTCTTCATCAAGGGCGCCACGGCCAACGATGTCCGGCAAGGTCGGAATGGGGACTGCTGGCTCCTCGCCGCCCTCGGCACTGTGAGTAATTGCTCCGGCCTGATCGAGCGAGTCTGCGTGCACCGTGATGCCGTCGTGGGTGTCTACGGCTTCGTCTTCCACCGCGACGGCGCCTGGATCTCGGAGGTCGTGGACGATAAACTCTACCTCATGAACGAGGACTGGTACGACCGCAACGACCGCAATGATCCCAACGGCGGCATCAACAACTGGATGCAGGTGCAGGATCGCAGGGATGTGGAACGGGAGTACAAGCGGCGCTTTCAGACAGGCAGTAAAGCACTCTATTTCGCGCAGTGCAGCGATCCGAACGAGACGTGGCTGCCGCTGCTGGAGAAGGCTTTTGCGAAAGCGCATGGGGATTACCTGGCGGTCGAGGGGGGTTTCGTGGGCGAGGCGATTGAGGATCTGACGGGTGGGGTGACGAGCGAGTTGCACGGGACAGATATCCTGGATCGGGATGCGTTCTGGACGGACGAGCTGTTGCAGGTTAATAAATTGTTCTTGTTTGGCTGTGGGCAGAGTCGGGGGTTTGATGAGGATCGGAATGGGATTCAGCATCGGCACGCTTACTCTGTCATGGAGGCGAGGGAGGTGGATGGCCTGCGGCTGGTCAAACTCCGGAATCCATGGGCCAACACGTGAGTACTCTCCAGTTCGCTGGTACATGACCATAGCACGTTGAATGTGTCGACGAACCAACAGTAGCGCCCGTGCAAGTCGATCTGGTCATACCAGGGCGTAGTCCATCGGAGAGACTGTAGACGACTGCAAAGGACAGAGTGTAGGATATTGGCTGACCGCAAAAACAGGGAATGGACTGGCGCCTGGTCCGATGGTAGCGAAGAATGGACAGCCGAATGGCTGCAGAAGCTCGACCACAGATTCGGAAACGACGGCGTCTTCTGGATCTGCTACGACGACCTCCTGAACGTCTACCAGCACTTCGACCGCACGAGGCTGTTCAACGGTGGCTGGCGCATCACCCAGCAATGGGTCAGCTTGCAAGTCCCCTGGAGTATCGACTACCATGACACGCACTTCCTGGTCACCGTCACGCAGCCAGGCGACGTGGTAATCGTGCTCAGCCAGCTCGATGACCGCTATTACCGTGGTCTGGAAGGCCCGTACAATTTCAAGCTGCATTTCCGCGTGCATAAGCAGGGGGAGTCGGATTATCTGGTCCGGAGTCCGAGTTCGTATAACATGCGTCGATCGATCAGTACCGAGGTCTCTCTAGATCCGGGGACGTATGTAGTGATGGTGAAGATCGAAGCGACCCGCATCCCCTTCAAGATGGCGACGGAGGATGTGGTCCGGCTGGCCGCGACACGCCATCGCCGGGCCAAACTGCTGAATATCGGATTGAGCCGAGATCTAGCCTTCGCGAAGGCGCAGCTCAAGGAGCACGATGAGTTGGTCGAGGCTTCTAAGAAGCGGACGCGGAAGACGAAGAGGAAGGAGGATGCTAAGGCGGCTAAAGAGGTCACGAGGAGGATGAGAGAAAGGGAGAGAATGTTGAGGAAGAAGACGATGAAGAAGTTGGAGGTGAAGAAGAGGGCTATTTATCCGGAGCCACCTGTCGAGAGGCTTGCAAAAATGGTGAGAGAACCGGGAGAGATAGGCGAGGGCGCAGAAGTTGTCTCGGCTGCGGTGCGCGGCGCGGTCGGAGATGAACAAATGAAAGTGAGTGGTTCGTCCCCTCTCGATGGAGCTGCTCTACCGCCGCCAGAGACTGTAATCGGCGGAGAACCCGAGGTGCCTGCAGAGACGGAAAATGTTCCCATGGATCACTCGGCGGCCGACGAGGCTGCTTCCACTTCGCCAGAAGTTGTACAGCCGGGTGCGCCAGATGCCTCGGAAGAGACGGTGGTTGCAAACCCGCCGGCGAGTGTCGATGCGGTCCCATCGCGGGCAGAAAGCGCCCAGACTCGACAAGAAGATCAACGAGCCGAGACAGTGATAGCGCCGCCTTCTGCTCCTGGAGTGCAAGATAGCTCAGCTAGCAACGGCCAGCTAAGAAGCCGACAACGGCATCAGCGCCTGCCCGTTCGCGAGCGACCACCGCCTCGCTCATTCTCGCCCCCGTCACGTCGACAAACCGACCTCGCCGACCCGTCCGGCAGTCCAGAATACCCCGACGAGTGGCAGCAGCCAGCCCGCTACGACCGAGGGCCTCCACCCGACATGCCGCCCCTACCAGGCCAACGCTTCCCGCAGCTGCAGTACAGACAAGCGACCTTCGCCGCCTCCGAGGCCAGATTCCAGGACGACCTCGACTCCCGCGATCTCAGCTGGGATTCGGAACTCGATGCCCCGACCGACAGCGACGAGGAGCACGTCCAGCTCGCCCGGAGCAGCAACCCTTACTTCTTCGACCAGGGTCCGCCGCCGCCGCCGCCGCCGCCGCCAACACAGCCGGGGGGACCACCGCCGATACCGCCGGAGGAGATGGAGGATGGTGAGTTTGCGAGCGAGCCGTGGAATGCGGTCTGTGTGGTTGGGTTGAGGGTGTATGCGAAGGTGGACAATGAGGTGCGGGTGGAGGTTGTGAGACCGGGGACGGCGGAGGAGGATGGGGAAAAGGGGAAAGTTGGAGGAGGGGGAGAGAGGGCGTTGGATAGGGATGATCCGGCGGTGGATTATATGAAGCCGGGCGCCTTGTCGTGAGCTGAGCTTCTGTATCCTGCAGGAAGATATACCTGGTTTATGGTGAAGCATGCGAACTCTCCAACTGAGAGAGCATCTTCTTGTAAGTTATTCATGCACGACAGCCAAGCATCTAGACTCTGGCGTGAAGCTACGCCCCCAAAAACCCCTTCTATCCTTCCCATCTCCCCATGCCACCTCACTTCCCCAACTCCGTCTCAAAAATACTCTTCCCCGTCGGCGAGCCCCGCCCAGCAAACCCCCACCGGATCTGATTAGGCATCTGCACCTGCTGCTTCAGCTCATCCGCCCACGCGAACACCAACCCGGGATTCTTCTGGAACCCCCTCCCCACCGTCACCATATCCAGCCCTTCCTTCTCCAGGAGATCATTCGCCAGCCGCGCGTTCTCGATCATGCCCACGGTGCCCACGGCCAGCTTCGCGCCGACGGCCTTCTTGATCGCGATGGCGAAGTCGGCTTGGTAGGCGGGTTTCGCGTGGGGGTGCTGGAGCGGGTGGTTGCCGCCGCTGGAGACGTCGAGGTAGTCGACGCCCGCTTCGGCTAGTAAAGGGGCGAGTCGGATGGAGTCCTCGTTGGTCCAGGATTCGGGGATCTGGTCTTTGGGCGCTTCTTCCAGCCAGTCCGTGGCGCTGATGCGGTAGAAGAGGGGCATGTCTTTGGGGATCGTCTTGCGCGTCTCCTCGACCTGGAGTGGGTGTCAGCATTTCATCTTGAGGCGTTGTTGGTGGTGGGTCAGCAAGTCGACTTTGGACGTACCAGCTCCAGGCTCAACCGAGTCCGGCCCTCGAAACTGCCGCCATACTTGTCCTTCCTCTGGTTCGACACCGGGCTCACGAAGGAATGCAGCAGATACCCATGCGCGCCATGCACCTCGATGGCATCGAACCCGCACTTCACCGCCCGCTTCACCGAATAGTTAAACGCCGTCTTCAACGCCGCGATATCCTCCAGACTCATCTCCCTGGGCTGCGCATGATCCTCGTTCCACGCGAGCGCGCTGGGACCCCAGACGTCGTCCGGCCAGCCATTGAGGTCTTTCCCCGCGACCGCGCCGCCGGACAGCCAGGGCGCGACGGTGCTGGCTTTGCGGCCGGCGTGGCCGAGCTGGATCATGATCTTCTGGCCCTGGGAGTGGGCGAACTCGACGACCTTCTGCAGGTTCTCCATCTGCGAGTCCTTCCAGAGTCCGACATCTTCGGGCGTGATGCGGCCTTGGGGCGTCACGGCTGTGGCTTCGACGCAGGCGATGCCGGGGCCGCGTTGGATGATGCCGCCCATCTGGTCAGTGTATATGTGGTTAGTGGAGGATCGTCGTTGCGGATTTGGGAAGGACGACTTACGTGCGTGATGTGCCACATGGTGTAGTGGCCATCCTGAGCGGAGTACTGGCAGAGCGGCGAAAGCATGATGCGGTTCTGCAGCGTAGTCCCGCGTAACTTGAGAGGCTTGAACAGCTTCGGGACGCTCTTCTGGTCTTCGAGGACGAGCGCTGTGCCTGCTGGAGGGATCTGGGCGGGCGTGAAGTAGGAGATGCCTTTCGCCGCGCGGTTGACATTGTGCGATTCCTCCTCGGGCTGGTGGGTGATGTTGTGGTGGGCGGAAGCCATTGTGTGTGTTGTTGACGGATCGATATCGAGGTGTGACGGTGGCGAGTTGGTCTTGGTCTTGCGACTGGGTATCGAAGTGGCGGTTGCGTTGATGGATTGACGGCAGGAAGCTCTTATACGTTATTAGACTGACGTCCTCAGAAGAAGTAACGTGCCTTATCAATACAGCTCGCCATCATTTCTTAGCCCAACACGCAAATATCTCGGCGACGCTGTCGCTTGCGTCACTGCTGCGATGGAGATCGACAGGGCAAGCTCGAAATTCAAATGGCTGCAAAAGCTTCCTCCGCAAGCTCGCCGCAAGCATCCGCTCCAAAGCTCTGTCACCTCTCGGAACCTGCATGTGACAAAGCCGGCAGACGATTATTGCCGCGAGGCGAAGTCATCGCGGCGAGTGTATTCATCGGGTCGGGCAAGAACGAAGTACATGTATGTACCCAGCGAAGAGTCGTCCGACCTGTCAAACCACGCCAACTCGCGACAAGACAACTGGTCGATTGAGACTATGCGAAGGCGGGCAGATTGGGTGCGCGGTGGCAACACGTAAGAGCGCATGCCGACGTTGGTCGTTGGCAACTGATGAACGAGCCGCGCGAGGATCGCCTCCCCGTGTCTCTCTCATACCGTATCATCTTTTCCACAACTGAACAGTCCTGCAGGCACGCTACACACCCGCCATCCTCCTCTCCGCTCTACCAGAACAGTCACAGCGGGATTGGCGAATTGGAAGGAGCGATAGCACTCGTAGAAAGGCAGCTAGCGCTAGACGTCCATCAGCACAGCCATAAGCGAAAGAGAATGAAGACCAGCCCAATGCCACGCTATCTGAACGGCACAAACCCCCCAGAAGTAAAACAAAACCCACCCTCACACTACCTCAGCGCCCTCTCATCGTGTCCGCCCCGGTATTGCGTATCATACTCAAACTGCGCCTCGGGCACCGCATACCCCTGCGCCTGCCCATGCCCATGCCCATGCCCATGCCCATCCCCTCGCTCCGCATACGGCCCCATCGACGCCCGCGGCTCCTCCCACGCCAGGCTCTCGCGCGGTTCCTGCTGCAGGCCGCCGTGCGCGTAATTCTCGTTCGCGGCCACTGCGTCGGTGAAGGGGCCGCGCGTGGCTTCGGGTCGGGACTTGCTGTCTAGGTCGTGCAGGCGGTAGACGCCGCGGCGGGTTTGCTGGCGGCGGACGTAGATGTCTAGGCCGAGGGCGGCGAGGGTGGAGACACTAGGGGCGTTGCTGTTAGTGACTAAAGTATTTGTGCGCGGTGTGCGGGTCTCGTGGGGACGTACAATCCGATTAATGTGAATGTGAAGAGCGCTTTGTAGATCCGGCAGACCATTATGCCTGTATCCTCGTGCCAATGCGCTTTGTCGCAGACGTTGGCGAGTGTGCCGCCCATGTAGTAGGTCAGGAGGGACCAGCTGAGGGCCCAGAGGATGGTGAGGAAGCCATTGAGCGCGATGTTCAGGCGCGGGTTCAGGCCGATGCAGCAGTGGAGGACGATGGTGAAGAAGAGGGCGGCGATCGAGAAGAGGGAGGCGGCGGTCAACTAGGACGGTAGATCGGGTCAGTCTGTCGTTTCTACGCGACTTGCTGGCTGGCGCCGGGTGAAGGGCTGCTGCTATACCCAGATGAAGGTCCACGGGGTGCTCCAGTGATCGTGGGTCAAGTGCCAGATGAAGAAGCTCATGATACCGCCCACGATCACGCTGGAGACCAGCTGGAACGTCCTCAGGCCATGGAAGACGAGACGTGGGTAGTGCGAAGGCGCCGTCTTGGCGCTGCGATCAAAGGGGTTGAACATCGTGTCGGCGGTGGTGCGCTGCGGGGGGGGGGGGGGGGGACCCTGGTGACCTGTGTCGTCGTTGTCTCGTCTGGTCGCGGGGCGATGAAACCAAAGTATCCAAAAGAGTGTCTGGCCAGCAGGTGTGTGTGTCGATGTGGTTGTCCCTGGAGTAGTTCAGACTACTGACAAGGAGGTCTGCCTTCGCTCCGCCGTTTCTGCTCTCGTTCCTATCTTCAGCCCCCTCTGCACTGCTCGGGACCGCTGCCGCGCGCGAGGAGCTGAAGAGGCATGGACGATCCCGCAGGATTGGCTCGGGAAATTTGCCATCCGAGCGCCTGTAGGAACATGGGGCCAGACACGTGACCATGCTGTCAACTTCAACTGCACATCTTGCCATCGACTCCATGTCCCATCGTTATTAATATTATCGCGTCCACACTGGTGCTCCGTTACAGCGGCCACGGCCACGGCCACGAACTGATTCTCCATACATTCTTGTCCGATGTCTTGTCCTTTGTAGTTTACTTGCCTTCCCTGTCTCCAATACCCATCGTATACCGCCCGATGCCTGACCTCCATGGTCCACCACTGCAGACGGCGCGGTGGAGAAGTATGGCAACCTAGAGCAATACGCGAAGGTGGGCAGTCGCCCACGGAAATAGAGCCATGTTGGGTTGCCAGTAAGAATGCGAGCCCGCGACATCTGCGAGGTACAAGACAGTACCGACTGGAGTGTAGACAAAGGTATCAGCAGGGAGATATAGAAGACACCGTACCCGGCATGCAGGATGAGAGACATGGTGCAATCTCCAGCGCGAATGAATCGTGATATTACAGTAGCGGAGCGATTTGCTTTCCTGTGGCGACTGTCAGTGACTGGGCAGGTTCCTTCCCTTTCCCCCCTTCTCTCATATGCTCCCCCTCTGCGCACTATTCGAGTTTCTCCTGCTAGCTGAGTTGAACGGGACAGATGCCACACTTCTCTTCTTCGCGTGACCATTCATCTGCATCTGGCCCGGAACGCGATACAGGGAGGAAGATGAGGCACGGCGGCGACATTGTGCCAAGCCGAGCAGCACTCAACTTCTCTTCGCACCGCAACGCAACGCCGCACTAAGCCGTGCCAAGGCCGCAGACCTCGACTGAAGCGGGAGTCGCCGCGCTGTTGCCCCCACAATCTCTCAATAAACATCACTCTCACATCACATCACATCACATCACATCCCCCCTGAACATACACCAGCTTCCATCACACACCACCACCACCACCACTACCGCCACCATCACCACCACGCCAGCGCCATGATAGCGCACCTCCTCCACAGCCTGTGGTCCGCTGCGTGCGCTCTGGTGGATCAGTTCGACGCGGAGACGCAGAATGCTTGCGATGAAGAAGTTTCGGTGCCCGGCGGCTGGTCATTGGGTGTGACCCCTATCGTTGAAGAGACCGGCACTGCTGATGAAGAGTCTGCTGCGGGCGACATCTCACCAGCGCCAACTGGCAATGGCGCCCAGGTAACGGGCCCGCTCGCCCTGGTCGGTAGCGGCGACGTGCTTGAGGAGGCCGAGCAGGACCCCTCGGCCATTGTGCATCCGCCAGTCGGCGACGAGCACATGAGCCATGTCGGAATCCCCGCCTCGCCGCGTATCGCCAGCGCGCAGGTAGACTCCCCCCTCCTCCTCCTCAATGACCATGGTACGCCTGAGATGGAGCCGCTCGCCGAGGTCAAGCGAGCCACCACCCCCCTCTCCCACCACCGCCACCCCCCACTCCCGCTCTCGCACCGCTCCCCCTCTCTCCGCCGCACCAGGATGGCGCCGAGACCGTCGCCGGCCACCTCTCGCGCAAGGCCACTGCCTCGACCGCAGTGTACCGGAAATTCGCCGCCGTTTCCTCGCGAGGCACCCGCTGCATCGTGCCGGGAGGAGCCGCCGGCGTGTGTATCATGTCGGCATTGCGAATCGCAGCGGGCTCGCGCGGAATCTCTCGGAGACAGAAGATGAGCGATGCAGCGGTGGTATCGCCCACCATGTTTGGCGCGCGTGTGGTGAAGGACAGGAGAGGGCTGCCCCCGCGACCTTGGTTTGTGCTCGAGCACAAGCCGATAGGGGAGGTGGTGTCTGACCTGTTCGCGCCATACGCGCAGATGAGATGGGAGCGATTTGCATTGCCGCTGGATCGGTACCGCGGCGGCGAGACGCGTGAGGGTGGGGGGGGTGTGGAGGGTGCCGGTGAGGTTGTTGCGCTGTCGGTTGAGCAGAAGGGCACGGCGGTGCTGTTCTCGGAGCCATCGCCGCAGGCTGAAGCAGGGGTACCCCCCCTACCCACGCCGACCGGCGCCATTTACCCCCCGGAGACAGCGAGCAAGCCCGAGCTCGCCGACATCGCTCCCGCCGGTGAGGGTGAGGAGGTCGAGCTCGGTGAGGCCGTTGCGGAAGCTCGTGGGCAAGGTGATGGCGTGGAGGAAGCGACGGAGCTGGCTGCCGAATTGAGCGCCACGCCCATGCAGTCGGGGGTCGACGATACCCCCTCTGCACGCCTCTCCGCCGACCGTGCACAGCGGCCTGGCGATAGCAACGGCGGTGACGGAGCTCGGTCGCTGGATGGCGACGAGGAAATGGGGGGCGAGGTGACCTCGTCGGATGGGAAGACGGAGGCGCCTGCGGGCATGGAGGCAGACGGCGAGGAGCAGGACGAGGAGATGGAGCAGGGCCGGATGCCCGAGGACGAGATGATGATGCTCGCTGAGCTCGAGGCAGACGACAGCGAGGAGGAGGCCATGCCAGACGCTGATGCAGCGGATGTGGACGCTGGGCACGACGACCAGGTAACCGTGCCGGACACGGACGACGTGGCTGCAGGCCCGGCTGAGGATCGGGACATGGACGATTTCATGAACGATTTCATCCTCTACGACGGAGATGTTGACATGAGTCTCCCCGACGACGCCCTTGCCATTCAGCAGGAGCAGGCGGCTCAGCCATCTGGCGATGCCGTGCCGTCTGTAGAAGCCGCTGAGCAGGACGCCGACACGCCGCCACCAGCGGACAACGCGGATGAGATCATGCAAGGGGACGACATCAAGGCCGAGGACGATGAGGCTGGCTTGCAATTTGAACCGCCCATGTTTGGGATTGCTCCCGCGGCCGCGGACCCTGGCGTACAAGCGACGGGCTTCGAGGCGGCCAACCCGACGGTGACCGACGGGACAACCATGACCATCACCCTCGGAGCGCTCGATCTACAGCAACGCCCTCCAGTCGCCCGTCCCGAGTTCGGATTCATGAAACATCAGCCACCCAATACCGGCCATCAAGCACCCGCATTAGGGCCGGCAACAGGCGCGAACTTCTGCATCGGTGCTTACGCGCAAGAATCGGGATTCAATTTCAACACTGCAATTCCTGGCCAGCTACGTGCGGAAGTTGCGCCTGCTCCCGCTCCCGTTCTGCGATTCAGCACCGAGTTCCAGCAGCAGGCGAGGAATACTGATTTGTCCATGTGGGACGGAAATAATTCCAAGAGCGCTGTGCAGGCAGAAGCGCGAGACGTGACCGCCGGTACGACTCAGACAGCGGTTAGTAGTGAGCAGCCAGGGTCGATCCTGCAGGGTCTCTTCGGCCAGAGTGGTGTGCGGTAGGCGGGCGATGGCGGCTTCGGTTCGGCGACTACATTCGTAGGTCAGCCAAACTCCGTATTCACCAACGCGTCTGGAAGTCAGTCAGGAGTCGATGCGACACCCACCACTACGAACCAGGTTCCTGTCACCTTCGGTCCCGCGCTCGCAAGTCAGACCACGGCGCAGCTAGCGCCTATCCTTAAGCCGAAGCCTCTTATACCTCACCTGCGCCGACCTGCACCCGCCAATGCCATACCCAGCAATACAGATCCACTCGACGCTCAGGCTCAGGCTCCCGCTCCCGCGGCTCCTCCAGCGGACGATCTACAGCTGGAAGAGGGAATCAACCTTTTTCTGGCGCGTACCGATCAGAACGCCGCCATTGACAATGTACAGTACGACAACGACACGCGGGGCGCGAAGCGTGGCAGGGACGACCGTGATGCGGCCGAGCTTGGTAAGCGCGCGGACAGCGTTTACCATCCTATTGAGATGGGACAGGAAGTTCCTGCGGGTGAGTGGGATGCGTTCCCAGTGCCTGGTATGGAGGCCGCAAAAGACGAGGAAGAAGAGGCGGTGCACCAGCAGCGCAATGCTCAGCGTCCTGAGGTTGCGGCAGACCAGGTCGTCCTGGACACCATGCACCCGACGCACCAATACAAGTCGCTGCTCAACATGGACCGTGGCGAGGCACAAAACCTCATCATAGGATGGACCGAGCAGAGCGTGTCCGACATCGCCCCGCTCGCCATCAACGCCCCCGATATCGTTTTCACCGAGCCGTCGGTGCTCCAAGCGCTGAACACGATCGAGATCCGCCTCGCTCAGCTTGCCGAGCACGCCCAGGTGGATGTGCAGGGCTCGCCACGATGGAACCTGTCGAAGGTTGACGAGCGCACGTTCAGGCAGTGCATCAATGCCGCCACGGCAGTGAAGGAGGACGCGGAGTTGTTGGCCCTGTATAATTTCCAGAATGGTGCGGCCAGTCTGCCCCTCATCATCAGAATCTGCCAGAACCTGAAGCAGTATGGTACCGTTGCCAATGCGCCTCCCGGTCCGGATCAAGACGCTGTTGATGACCAGGAACCGAGCGAAGAAATCTCAACAACGAAGGCTGCCGGAAATACCCTCTGGAAGCCCCAGCCCCTTGACTGCAGCCGACCAGCAAGGGAGCGACTATACCCCACAATGGCGTTCAAGCCTCTGAGCACACCCAACTTGGAGAAGGGCATGATCCGGAGCACAATCTTGACCTGGATGAGCCGCAGTGCAGACTATCTCGAGAAAATGGCGACAAAGCGGAGAAGCATGGACTACGACCACGACTTCGACGCCGCCACGGACTGGGAGGCCGTCCGGCTCGAAGCGGGCTATATCACCCAGCGCTGCGTGCAATTCCGGCATTACGCGATGGACCGCCGTGTCGATCCCGAGGTTCGGCTGCGGTGCTATGAGTTCTCGCAGGTCATGGATGAGAGTATGGATGCTTTGAGCCATCTGAAGCAGAGGTGGGGGTGGTGGGATGATTTGGATGGGGCTGTGAGTGATTTGGGGGATTTGGCGAGTCGGTGGGCGCCGGATGAGGATGAGGAGGACTGATTTGACGAAGAATGGGGTGGATGGACAGTTGGGGGGATGAAATGCAGGAGGCTACTCTCGCCTTGCCATTGGAGCGTCGACCCAAGGCAGCACTTATGAACGGAGCGGCATGTCGTAAGAGCGCGACGCAGGCGTTGGGCGCACGATCTTGGGTGGGTTTGGAAGGCTTGGGGGGTAGTGAAGGTTTATGCGGATTCGACATGCGTGGGCATGGCATACACCTACACCCAGCGTACTCAGCATGTCACAGCTGATTTCTCCCCGCCAACAGAGTGCCGGCTTAGCCAGCGCCATTGGTGGAGGAGAGAGGCAGCAGTGGGTGTGCGGGTTACGAGGGCGGATGATTCATACCCTGGGTGGATGGCGCAGTTTGGATTGTTTTGAAGGCTTGAGCAGTATCGAGGGTTTGGGGCGGTCTCGAAGGGTTGGACGAATTTTGGGAGGCGTGGGCATACACCCGAGCGTACTCAGCACCTCACAGTTGTTTTGATCCTTGCCAACAGAGCGCCGGCTTAGCCAGCGCCATTGGTGGGGGAGAGAGGCAGCAGTGGGTGTGCGGGTCGCGAGGGCGGATGGGCCATGCTTTGGAGGATACTACGGGTGGCTAGTCGGTGGTGCTTCCGTAGAAATCGAGCTTTAATTACACGAACAATGGCTACTGTTCGGAAAGAACATGACGAAGACTCCGATCTCACTCGTGCGTGCCTCATGGGATAAGGGGGGGGGAGGGAGCCGTTCATGTTCCCCCAACTTGCCGAGCATCCTGCATCGCTGGAAACCCCTTCCCGTCGTGCAGAGACGGGACTCTCCCTCATACACGGACGCAGTAGAGTAGACGTTGAGCCTTCCAGGTTACACCATTCGCCACATCGGCTGCAGTGAGTACAAGGTGGTAGACTCTCTCTCATCATCTGCTCCCTCACGAAGGCATACTTTGACGAGTGAGAGCAACTCAACTCTCTGATCCTCTCAGGGGGGGAAATGCGAGATGGAGCACACCGACATACATACATACATACATAGTTACATACATACATACGCTCCCCGATATCCTGGTGCGGGTCTTCCCGATATCCTGGCGCACTATCAGCATCGCGGTATGTATAAGGCAGGTCATCGAGGGGTGCTAAGCAGATTCGACAATTACATGTTAAAGGATGCACATGTGGAAGCCGACTCAGAAGCGAAAGGGCAGTCTTTGACTACTAACATTACTTCCAAGCCAAAATGCTATATAAGTTCTAGACAGCGAGGTATGTATGTATATACACTGAAAACCCCCCATATTTTTTCGTGAAAGACGGCTAAAAACATCTTGCCCAAGATCATCTCTCGCACCACACGCACACACACACACAAAACACATACCCATGCCGAAGCATTTTTTTTTTCAAGTCAACGACCCGTCAGCATTGCACAACCGCGGCGTAGCCCCGACACCGCACTGCTGCCAAGCATCAATGAACACGCAGCTCCACGTCGAAGGGTCCGTCCAGTCCCCGCTGCCGGAGTAGGTGGTGCGGTAGGGGAAGCGGCAGTGCGGGCGCTCGAACTCGAGACCCATCGAGGGGGTGTCGTAATAGAACTTCGTGCCCGTGATGGTCTCCGGCGCGTTGCCGTTTTCCACCCAGTCGACCATGTTCCAGATGACGTTGTCTGCCACGCCAGCGACGGCGGCGGCGCCGGATTGGCCGAACATCCAGGCTCTGTTGGGTGAAATGTTAGCAATTCGAATCTTCGTTTAGAACTAGAGGGTTTTTTGGGGGGACTTACCCTGCACCGGAGATACCGCCGACACCGCAGTGGGCCATGCCGGAGATGCGGAAGTAGCGCAGGAAGCCGTCCAGGGCGGTGTTGTCCATACCCAGCGTCTGGCCGACCTTGAGGTAGTAGCGCTGGCTGTTGGCGCCGGAGACGAGGGGGTCG